>JAATLQ010036795.1:0-43183 GCA_013421005.1 Heliconius erato x Heliconius himera | reverse complement strand
AATTTCACCATTCAATCAAAAATCGATGGCGATTTGGTGACTTACAAATCTGTTGATTCCATAACAAATCCCGATGATGTAGTAAATTATCCGACGGAGTTTTTGAACTCTCTGGAGTTATCAGGATTTCCACCACATAACTTACAACTCAAAGTTGGTTCAGTTATTATAATATTGCGTAATTTGAATCCACCGCGACTTTGCAACGGTACTCGACTTGCGGTGAAAAGACTTATGCCGAATTTGATTGAGGCAACCATTATTAACGGAAAGTACGCAGGCGAAAATGTATGTATTCCTCGAATACCAATGATTCCGACTGATCTTCCGTTTGACTTTAAACGATTGCAATTTCCGGTTCGCCTTGCGTTCGCAATGACAATTAACAAGTCACAAGGCCAATCGCTTAGTGTTTGCGGGATAAATTTAGAAAATCATTGTTTTTCACATGGGCAGTTATACGTTGCGTGTTCACGAGTTGGGAAACCATCCGCTTTATTTGTGTTAACGTCAGACCAAAAAACAAAAAATGTGGTTTACCAAAGAGCACTTCAATGAAACGGATAATTTGCGGACACGTATAACGCTTCGATTCATTATTTACTTTGGATTCACTTTCATTTTTTACTTAGAGAAGTTCAACTAAATTACACTTCATTTTTGTAATCGAAATGAATTCATTACTATTATGACATAAACCAAACAAAAAAAAAATTTTTTGTTCATTTTTTAATCCCCAAACGAAATGTTACAAAAAACGAAGCCATCCGGTGGCGAAACGGAGTTCGCCGGGTTTGCTAGTATAATATAAATGTTTGCATAATATATGTACATAAAATATTATTTATTTTCACTAAAGTAAATTAAAATACAATATAATGAACTATGTATACATACATAACTTGCTACAGCGTACAAGAAATTTAGTTTATAATATTTTTTTTAGCTTTCCGCTGTGTATCGCACATAGTAGAGTAAGACGAAGAAACCTGAAAATATAGCGTTATATCACTCTGTTCTCATAAAGAGACATCGGTTCCTAATTTTCTGCCTAATTTTTCAGACAGTGCATGTTGAGTGGCGGAAAACAACGCCGCGCCTTGTCTCGTTACTAAAGTGAGAAAATGTAAATGTAAAATATTTCATTTCCCCTAGTATTAATCGAACTAAGAACCGTCAACCACAACGGCTGTAATTATATTAATTTAATGTAAATATATTAAATTTTTATTGTGGTTGTTTTGTCACAACCATATACAATTTATTTAAATAGCAGCTTCACACTTTTTCCCGGAAAGCAGGTTATGGAGAAGAATCCATTGTGTGTTCCATTTCCCGCTTTACTTGCTTTCGAGAAATTGCGCGAGAAATAGTGACGGTACTCAACGCCGCATTTGCTTTGCCTTAGCGGGAAAATCAACATAACATTAATAGGGAATCTAATAAGTTAGTATTTATAATAACGTTCACCGTAAGAGACTCGTCATTTACATGTCATTACTAAAAGTATCTTTACACTAGGTTCCCTCTGCCTATCCCGCTGTGTACGGGATACAGCGTGAAGCTAATTTATTTAAAAAAAAAAGTCATGCATAATCAAAAATACCACTTGTGATACAATATTTAATACATTTAAATACACTAGAGAGCCCACAAAACAGTGATTCTGTGGTTTTCCAACGTGATCTGATCCCGTGGACTACTCAATGAGGGATTAATTAATCATTAACAGTATAATTTATAATTACAATGGACGTGACGTTGTAGAGACTTTGTCATTTCATATTATAAATTATTTCATTTGAAATATGTTATTAGTAACAGGTTATTTCGTGTATATTAGTTGTTTCATTATTTATATGTTAATGTATAGTTATTGTAAAAATAAATAGTAAGGCTGTCATGGCTCAGTGGGACAGCGTCTGACTGTGAGTTCGATCCCCATTCGGGAGAATTAAACTCCTCCTTATTTAAGAGAGATATGTTCGAATTATTAGATTAACATATAAACAAATTGAGATTGAGATTTAGTCTTAAATTTAAGAGGGTAGACAGAGAGAATCTAGTGTAAAGACTCTCTATATTCTATTAAGACAGTTCCTCTCAAAGATTAAAATAAGGAATTTGCGTTCAGGAATTGTAATGAGACCGGTCTCTTTCTACGATTTCTGAAGGAAAATTCCCTTCGAATACAAAATCAAGACATACATGTTTTTAATAGATATTTCATTTCCTCGAGTGGGAATCGAACTCACAATCTGTCGTATTTATAGTCCGTCATAGGCTTGTGCCTCTCCGCCCTGGCCTCAAATGTATAATGTTTAAAAATTAAGCAACCTACTGGTTCTTGCAGGTTAAAGAGAACCTTAAATTTAAATAGATATATCTACAAACAGTCCCGTACCGTATACAATTTAAATTTACTGCGTAGTAATAAAGCTTAATTAACTCATACTAAAGTTCAACATTTGTTAATTGTTCTCGAGTGTAACTATTCACTGTGAAATTTTGAGTACGTCGTATGTGGGTAGAGCCGTCGGGATCAGAAACCTACCAGTTAGTTAGTTATAGACCTGTATTACCTTGAAATTGGATTATATTGATAGTTTATATATAAGCAAAGGTCAAAAAAATATTTTTATTTCAATGAAAACTATAGATTGTTTTAAGTATAAATATAATCATATGAAGTTTTGTGACTTATAGATTAGGGTAAATAAAAATACTATTCAGTTTAAAAAATCTTTTTATTTCTAAAAAAAAACACTGAAATATAAATAATAAAGAACACTTAATTAATGGCACCTACTTCTTTATAGCAAAACCATATTATATGTTTAATAGTCAATAAAAAATATATAAAATCAATTGATATAGAAAATCTAAGAAACGCATGTTCGAATCCCGAAACCGTCCTAGAATGTGGACGATTTTTAACCCACCACGTTCACATTTTCATACAAATCAAATCAGCTTCACGCTGTATCCCGCACACAGCAGGGTAGGCAGAGGGAAACTAGTGCTAAGACACTCCGTTTCCCACTTTCTGCCGAATTCTGGAGGCATTGCGTGTTGATTGGTGGAACTCATCGCCGCGCTTTGCCTCGACTCCAGAGCGAAGAAATGGAAATATAAATTATATAAATATTTCATTTCTTCGAGTGGAGATCGAATCCATAACCAATAAAATAAAGAGTTTGCAGTAACATTTTGTGCCCGAATCCCTGAAGATTATCGCTTAGGTATTCCAGGGCAGCACTTAATACCTTCTCTGTAATATTATACCTTCTGGTCCTGGAGCCCTCAGTTGTCTGAGTAATAAGGGGTATAACTGTCTCTTCAATACTCAATGAAGAGACCTCCCCCCCCCCCCTAGATATAGGGGGAAAGTGATCAGACGACTCCAGAAATAGCTCTACCACAAGGTGCATAAGAAAGTCTGACCCTAAAATTTCTGTTAATGGGGCACCCTGCGTTTGAAGCTTACTTCGCGCAGCAAAGTAAAGTTGTACCCACGGAACACTATTCAGTCTTGTTAATAGCTCCTGATGGCCCTGATCTTTTACGTGATTGGATTCAAATAAAACCTAACTCAACATTTTCCAGCTCGATTTACATAAAATTAGTATACCAAATACCTATACTATGTTACTAATAACTAAATAATCAGTAATAATTTACCATACGCTTGCAAAGATATTTTTTTTATCCAATATTATAAAATAGTTACCTAAAAATATGTAATTTATTTAATTGGTTCTATTATTTTAATTGAACAGAATATTTAAACGAAAAATAAAGTAATCAATGTGCGCGCTAATTCCCAAAAGCTAAAATGATGTACCATTCTCATATTAAAATATTAAACTGTCAATTCTATTTCGTTTAGACATGAGAATTATATTAATGCTGTGACCATCATGGCGCAGTATAACATCTGAATATCTGATACCTAAATGGCTGTGAGTTCAATCCCCCATTTTGGGGAATGATTATTAAATTTCATTGTTTTGGTCACAGATAAATCGATGTGTTATGTTCGCCATTCAAATTTAAGTGGACAATGGAAATATTATTTTTTGTACACTGTAATGCGTGATAAAGAGTGAAGCTGATAAAGAAATACATTTCTTTTAATATTCAGGAAATATCGCTTAGTCTCGTAAACTAAATTATGTTATTAGCAAAATTTTTACAATTTTCAAAAGGAAGCATCGAAAAAATAACAATGCCACATGCAAAAATAACAATTAAAAAAAAGAACAATTTCTTGTTATAGAGGAAACATATCCTCCCCTTTCTTCACACACTTGGCCTCCAGAATTCGACGGAAAGTGGGGAACCGAAGTCTCTTAACACAAGTTTCCCAAGTTTCCTTTGCCTACCCAACAATATGCGGGACTGTATCCCGAAAACCTAATAAAAAGAATAATAATAAGTTTCTAGACCTATTCCTAATTTTGTACATACAAAAGGCCTAAATCATATTTAATTCAAATCAGGGCGTACATAAATATCTGTATACAGCGTATTCATATGTCAACTCTTAACTAAAATATAGCCCCAAAATTTGTATGCTGTAAATCCATGCGCTTTAACACACGCAAGTAAAATTTACACCATGAAAGGGTGCAAGCATCTGGTGCACCATCTAAAGGGTCAAAATTGTTACAATTCACACACGAATTTGATCTTTATTATAAGAAACATATGTGTCATAATTCCTCAATAAGATTTCAAGTCTTTAAACGGTCAAAGCTTGTATAAGTATATACAGCTAATACATTCATAGCAACAGTCTATAATTCAGGCCTTGATTTATTTTTGTTTGTTACGTTGTGACATTTTAATGGTAGTATATTTCGCGGTCCAGAGATATTATATTTGCCGCAAAATTGTTTGTTACTTGCTTTGTGTATGATTTAATAATATTATTGTTTTAATTTATTTTGTGGTGTAGGTAACCTTTTTTATTGTGTACCAGTTTTGCTGGTCATTTTGGTGGATGTAATGTGTGTAAATGAACATAAATTGTAAAGATAGCTGAGTTTTTAGACATTTAATTGTCTAGCTAGGCAATTAAATGTCTTAAAATTCAGCTATCTTTTTAGCGCGAGCGCGGTGTTGCGACTTTAGCCCTTCAACACGCAATGTCTCTAGTTAAAATTAATGGTTCACGCATGTATCCCACACACAGGAGGGAAGACAGAGGAAGCAAGGGAACCTAATGTTAAGACAGTCCGTTCTCATTAAGACACTTCCATTCTCCCCTTTCCGCCGAATCCCCGAGGCATTGTGTATTGAGTTATGGTAAACGCCGTGCTTTGCCTCGTTACCAGAGCGAATAAATTAAATATTTAATATTTTATAGCGGGAATCCAATTTACAACCTGTCACGTTGGCAGTCGCACGCTTGGACCTCTCTAACACTACGACTGGCCTTCAAAAATTAAACAAAAAAGCATTAAAGCATTAGAAAAATATTTAATTATACCAAAAATGCATAATCATAATATAATATTTCTTTTGACAGGTAACAAGCTAGCATGCGACTGCCGTTTATCGTGGCTGCACAAATTACGTAACGAAACCCGAAGTAGACGCGTCAAAGCATCTCTTGAGCGGCTCAACTGTATAATGGACACCAGATTAAAAACCAACCTGGGAAATATTAAAATAGAAAATACTGACTTAAAAGTTATTAAGCAAATTTCAGATAAAATTGATGATGAAGATGATAATTTTGATGATGTTTATGATGAAATGCAAGATCAGGATAACGGAAATGATGTTTCTAAAAGGGAATATAGGAGGAAGTTGATGGAAATTCCAGTGGATATGCTGCCTTGTGCTAATAAACTTAGCTACGAAGCTTCTTACTCTCCTCCTACACAGGATGAGGTTAAATACTATAAGACATCTGGCGCAAATTCCTTAGAAAATATTAGTATAAGTTTAATAATATTTTTAATATTGGTGAAGGTTTTGTAGCGTCATCTTAGAATATTTTAAATTTAATACTAAGACCAGCCTTATATCATTGTAATCGTTTCTATTAGTGTTTTATTATAAATATTAGTTCTTTTAGTGTTTAATATTAACTTATCATAAAATTTAGTTATAATTTTTTCATAATATCTTCTTAAAACATAATATGTATGAAGTTTTTAATAACACTACTTGCTAAATGGTCTCAAATTCAAATAATACAAAATTAGAAATTGTAGATACAAGAGATCTTTTTCTTTTTACAATCAGCTCATCCATAAAATAAACAATTTTGTTATTTCTCTATTTAAATATCATTGTACATAACATTAACTGTATGAATTAAGATACAGACTAAATACGTTTTTTACTATCATTAAATAAAGCATTTGCATACAAACGTACAGCAATTTCCTAGAAGCACATTATATTAGGATAAGATCTGCTTTTAAATTATACTCCTGAGAAAACTAAATGTACTTTCAGCTCTAAAATAGAATGCAAGAGGGTATATGAACACAAATATATGAATGTAAGAGATTATTTAAATCTTTAAAATATGTACAATTGTATTAGTAGCTATATTATTTAAGTTGTAATGATAAGTTTTTTTAGTTTCACGCTGTATCCCGTACTTAGCAGGGCAGGCAGAGGACTCTAGGGAACCTTGTACTAAGACACTTCGTTCCCATTAATACATTTCCGTTCCCCAACTTCCGCCGAAATCTGGAGGCATTCTGAAATGTTCTGAAATGTTTTTTAACTTATAAGTATTTCAAAACTTGTTGATTTTTGTTTTAATTTATTTGTTTTTTATATATATGTATGTTTTTAGACATTTATGGTTAAAATTTTTCTTAAGACACTTTTAAAGTTTAGATAATGGTTATGTCTCTATTTTATTATCTATTATAACGCTTAAGTTTCATTCAAAATATACTATTATTACTTTTATTTCGATAATTATGTTTATAAGATGCTATTGTTTAACTTTAAGTTTTTAATACGAGTATGTAATAGTAGGGGAGGCCATGATGCTAAATCGGTATTTACTCGAGCGTTTTATAGATTTATTGAGTTGCGAAGCTTAGACGATAAAAAAAGGTAAAAACGATGAACAACAATTTTCAAAAATGTAAAAAAACTGTTGCATGGATATAGTCGAGCGCGTCTGGAATTGATATCATCCATACTCTATGTATTCTTAAAAATGTAAGAACGTTAATTTGAGGTGGTCGTACGTAAGAGTTCGAATGAAGAAAAAAAATGATCGAGCACATCATATTTTTCAAGGGGACGCTAAGTCAACCTGAAAAAAAAGCTCTTATATAATAATTTAATGATTTGGATATGACACAAATTCGCAGTTAATAATTTCATCATTTTGAAATACTCAAGCGTGTCAGATTAAAATATATATGGTTCTTCTTTTTGCCTTAGACTTGCTATCTCATAATCTGACGATTATCTGATATGAGATTTTTCTTTTTTTTTTATTATTGATCGTAATAAATTGAAATCGTATCGATAAGATCGTATATGTTTGAAGCAGAATACTTGTATTTAGAAGAAATTAATTATAAAAAAAACTATTTTTTTAATTACCATCTTCATCGATGAATGAGAGAGTAAAAAAAGGCTAGAGAAAGAGTGAGGAATAGAGTGCTATTAAGCTTTATCAATATTTTGTTTTCGGCTTGTGAATTTCGTCAGATTATATATTTTTCGTAATCTTTGAATTATTCCCTTCAAAATAAAAAAAATGCCACGCTCGAGAATGTCGAGATAATGTTTTTTTTATAACTTTTTTTATAGCCCTCTTTAAGTCACTTTGAAATTGTCAGATTAGTGGAATATACAAGATTTAGCATGTAACTAACTAACTCTATCTTAATCTAACGCACTCAAGAATTACAGATGATCACTTTTTTTTAGTAATCTGATCCTTAATACTAGACTAATGGCCATATATATGGGGCTCATATTTGGTGGAAGCTTTTAATGTAATACAAGGAATCTCCCAGTATATTAATCTGTCGTGCTTTAGTAAGCCCCCTATGTCCCCGCTTCGACTCTCCTACTATAAAGAAGTTTCCAATTTATTTCTTCAAGTACAAACAGTTCTATTATTAATGAAATTCATTATAAATTATACAACGTTTTAATTTTGTCGTTATTTCTATAAAACATTTTTCAGACTTGTTGATTGTGATATGATGTTTGAAAGATGTCATCCATTTACATTTTAAAATAAAATTTAATCGTCTTCACGCTGTATTCCGCACACAGCGAGGTAGGTAGAGGGAACATAGTGTTAAGACACTTCGTTCCCCACTTTTAAATTTTATTACGTTGAAATTTAAATAACTCTCTTTATTGATTCAGTCTACTTCAATTAGTAAGTCTATCACTTAGTAGATTACTAGCAAAGATACGTTCAAGTAACCTTTTCAGTGGACGTGAAAGCATGTGATTTACATGTATTACTTAGTGTAGTAGAGAATTTAGTTATATATTTAATTTCGAAATTACTAAGAGGTATATACATTTAAAATTATTGAAAAATATGAAAAGTGAGAGAGGCCGAGGAGAAGGAGAGAGAGATAAATATAAAAAAAACGTATAAAAAATTTGACCAGTGCATTCAATTTTTTTTTCGTTTTCTGATATATTTATCTATCCTTAGCTTGATATAACACTTCAAAACTAAAAAAATAACTTATTTACATTGAAAATAAAAGCATAATTCTGGGCCAAATAGTCAAAATTAGATCTTTTTAAAGACTATATGGAGAGAAGAGTGAATCGTTCCCATCGTTCCATGGGGTAAAACATAAAAAAATAGTAAATTTTGATTATTATTTGTTATAATAATAAAAATTATGTTTAATAAGACTGTATTTTAATTTTAAGACTTAATTTAAGTTTTTTTTTTCATATTTTCAATTTGCTTCTTTATAAATACCAAAGATTATTTTAAGCGATTTCACCCTAATATACGATCAAAATGTAAATATATCATAGATTAGATATTTTATTCATGTATTGTAAGAACTGTGTGAGAATAAATTGATACTTTTTCCTTTATTCTTTTCTTTCATATCCCAATAAATTAGTTATTAATAAGTTACAGAAAAACGCCCAGTTTACTGAATTTTAAACTACTAATATTATGAAAGAGAAAAGTTTGTTTGGTTAAACGCGCTAATCTCAGGGACTACAGGTTATTGTGTGTCAAAAACAACACATTTAGGCGGTCGCCAATTATTAATAAAAATTACCTTCATATTAATAAATTTTACTTTTAATAATTTTTCATCGAAATGTGTGCTTCCATCATTGCATTTATTTTACAAGTCATTATTTTCAAGTTTATTAGTAGTATTAATTATTATTTTATTGAGGCCAGTCGTGGCGCAGCGGCACAGAGTGTGACTTTAAAATCTACTGGTTGTGAGTTCGATCCCCATTCGAGGAAATAAAATATTTACTTACATTTATATTTTCATTTCTTCGCTCTGGTTTCGCGGCAAACCGCGGCGTTGAGTTCCGCCACTCAACGCAATGCCTCCAGAACTTGACGGAAAATGGGGAAAATGTGTCTTAACAGTAGGTTCCCTTTGCCTATCCTGCTGTGTGTGGAATACAGCGTGAAGCTGATTTTTTAAAATTATTATTTTATTAATTATTTCTTAAGCAGTGTTATAGTACTTATAAAGTTACATCTAATTAAGTAACTACAAAGAAAGAAAAAAGTGAAACATGACCACCTTTCTTACACTAAAAACATTCATTAAATAAGAAGCTACCAATTAATAATAAACCATTAAACAACGATTCATACAAAAAACAACGAACATCTTGATTTTCTATAGAGTTATTTTCCGTTGTAATAACAATAATAGGCTTGTTTGTGTTTACTTTGGAAGGTGCCGGCTAAATTTGTTTACAAGTCTATTGCGCTTGATATCTGAAATGTAAATTGGGGGGATGTTTTAACATAATTGCCAAAGGTCAATATGATTTATGCATGGTTGAGTGATGAGAAATTAATGGTAGAGATGGGCGTAGGGATAAGGTGGAGGTATGGGCTGGTCTGTGCCCATCCCAGAAATATACTAATAACAAACTAGCCCTAAAGAATTAAAAAACAGGTGGAAGACGGGGCTGATCCGTACCCATTCCAGAAATTTTACTAATAACAAATTAAGTCTAAAAAATTAAAAAAATAATAAATAAATGAGCATACCAGTTCAAAGCTAAAGTCCACTTCAAGTCCAATCCCTAAAATGGAAGAAGTTAGGTTATTTAAATAGAAAAAAGTATGAAAAACTGAAATAAAATGGATTGTAAAGTATTGCATAGTTAATTGGGCGTTTATAACATGAAAAATTAAACGGAAGAAACATCTAAGAAATATTAATGTATCACTTGAAACAATATGAAACAAGTTTCTTTTTTCAGTTTTTATATATTTTTTTTTATTCTTTCTTTTCAGCTTCTATACGTACTATCCCACAAATCTGGGCAGAGATTTTAGTGTGTAGATTCTTCATTCTCTGCTGCTTGCACGAATACGGGGCGAAGCGTGTTGAGTGGAATTTAACGCTGCGCTTTGTCGTGTCAGAGCAAGGAAATAAAAATGATTCCTTGAGGGGAGAATACGCAACAAAATATTGTCATCTAGATGTAAATGCCATTGTTGTTTACATGTTTATTATAGAGGTATATACAAAATTTTTAATTCTCATATATTATTTTATTCTTATATTGCTTTTCTGGTGAACTTGCCATACTTTTTATCTAGATACAATAAATACTTTATCAGCAAGTTGCTGCCAGCGACCAAGCGTCAAAAATGTAAGAAGTTGCCAACTTGGCGTTAAATTGAGCATGAAATTAAATGAAAAATTTATACCAATTTCAGAAAACAAATGTACTGTATAATTGTACAATATTTTTTAACGCTATTGTAAAAGTATTTGTTGGAAAACTGAATAGTTGTGGGTTTGATATCTATTTTCGGGGAATGATAATATTTATATTTTTTTTGGAAAATCAATCAATCAGAGGCTAGTCGTGGCGCAGTGGTACAAAGTGTGACTGTAAAACCGACTGTAGTTGTGGGTTCAATCCCCACTCGAGGAGATGAAATATTTACTTAAATTTATATTTCCATTTCTTCGCCCTGGTGTCGAGGACAAGCGCTGCGTTGAGTTCTGCCACTTAACACGCAATGCCTCCAGAATTCGGCAGAAAGTGGGGAGTGTCTTAACACCAGGTTCCCTGTGCCTACACTGCAGTGTGCGGTATACAGCGTGGAGATGATTTATTTATATATTTTTTTGAAAATGTATACAAATTTGAAAGCAGCGGAATCTGAACAAGTGCCTGTCGGTTGACCAAGCGCTTTGACCAGCAAGCCATACGTGGGCATCAATCATCCGTCGAAATTCTTATAAGCTTGTTACAACTTATTTAAGTATTTCTTTTCTAAATGTGGATGTAGCACTTTAAAAATATAATAGTATCTCGTTCCCTCTGCCTGCTACGCGGGAATAAGCGTACAGTTGCAAAAAAACAATTTTACAGAATTTTAATTTTTTTTTTGTTTTTTTAGATTCACGCGGTATTCCGCTCATAGCAGGGTAGGCAGAAGGAATCTGGGAAACTAGTGTTAAGACATTTCGTTCTCTTAAGTTCGAATTCTGGAGACGAATTTTGCGTGTTAAGTAGCGGAACTCAACTCACTTTGCCTCGTTATCACAGCGATCAAATGAAAATATTGAAGATTTAATGTTCTCTAGTAAAAATCGAACCACCTGCCACGTTTACAGTCACACATTTGTGCCCCTGCGTCACGAGTGGCCTTAATTATTATAATAAATTACATATTTACTATCAACCAATGCAATATTTATTTCTAACAAAACAAAGCTATATATAATTTTAATTAATTATTAGGCCTAAATTAGAAATTCAAATTTGTGTAAAGAAATCAAACACCTCGAGGCTTTTACAGAACTTATATTTCTTCCAGAGTTAAATACTGTTAAGGTTGTACAATGTCTATCTTAAATTCTAATACAATATATCATTCCAGAGATTCTCTTTATTCTTCCGCTCCAAGTCTAAAAGTATATCTAATTATTATAAAATATTATTATATAGTTATTATAATTTTCCGACTACATAAAGCGTCATTTCTATTAATGTTCCCTCGTGACAGTTCCATATTATTCTATTTAAACACATCTTTTTATTCAACAAAGAGGTTGATTCACATTTTTATAATAAATTATTGCGAATATTAAAACTAATTAATATAAAATCATTACATTTGTAATTACAATTTGCAGTCAACATTTACTTATTCCAGACCGAAACAGATGTTGTTGTATAATTGTTTTCATAAAAACCGGAAATTAAATTCCATTCTGTAACCAATTTCTTCGTGGATTTTGTTACGTATTTATTAGAATAACATATAATATTACATTGTTGTGTGAACAGAAATTTTGGTACACTCTTATTTGTTAATTAAATACAGGAAGGCGTTATATTTAAACTTTAAATCTCATGTGTTAAAATATTTTTTTGTTAGATTTTTAAACGAAATATTAATTGCTGTAGATTGTTTTTTTTTTGCGAATTACGAGTATATTTTAAAATAATAATTAAAAATGCTGCACTTTTCCCGACTGCTAAAGAAGGGCCATGTTTTTCGCGCGTATTTTGTATGTATGTATGTATGTAATATTCTTTAGTACCTCATATCTCCCGAATCGCAGAACAGATTTACATAGCTGAGGTATCGTTAGATTCGTCTTAGCAGTCCAAGTGTTCTTAGATAGGTAACGTTAAAAAAAAATAATCATGGCGGCTGTGGGACGCCATTGGACTTAGTAAAAAAAATATATATATTTTCGAATACTACAATATTTCTATCAAATTCAAGTGCTCAATACGAGGATTTCAAAAAGGTATATCATTCTTATTTAGAAAACGTAAAAAAAATTGAAATTAGCAAGACTCGAAGCTAATAGACTGTTAATTTTAATAAACTATTGGGCTTGTTTTTTTTTCTTTTAGTATTATGCAGTTGGAGTTTTTGTTTTTTTTAATATTTTTTTATTTATTATAGTTTTATACATATTTTATATATACTTTTTATTAACTACTAACTGAACTAGCAAAGTAAAGCATATCAGTATTCTAAGACTGGATTTTATAAATAGTATCCATTTTATAACACACTTTGTCTCCTTAATGAGACGCTGCAACCTGCAAGAGGATACTGCTCCAAGCAACGTTTAATCATATTTGCTAGAATATTTTAAATTATTAAATTTATTGATTAACAAGTTTAAAATACCTATTAATTTAATTCTATCTTTGGACCTATTGTTAATAAACTAACTCGTCGATATTCGACGCATTTTAGAGAATGAGAAGCAAACCTTAGAAACAACTTAATGGTAGCACATGTGGTTCAAGCCAGTCTTGGTGTAGGAGTGCGGCTGTAAACGCGACAGGTTGTGGGTTCGATCCCCAATCAAGGAGAATATTTATTTAAATTAATATTTTAATTTTTTCGCTCTGGTGTCGAAGTAAAGCGTGACGTTGAGTTCCACCACTCAACACGCAATGCCCCCTGAATTTAGCGGAAAGTGGGGAACAAAGTGTCTTGACACTAGGTTCCCTCTGCCTACTCTGCCGTATGCGGGATACAACGTGAAGCCGATTTTAATTTTAATTAAAAATAAGCGGGCGAAGCCGCGCGGCGCCCTCTATTTAAAAATAAATTAAAGAAACATTTCCTCAAACAGCTCTTCCCTAGTATTGTATTATTATATTATGACGTATAATAAACGATTGTCGTATAAATAAGCGGGATAACGCCCCACAGTGACAACTCGCACGCGATAATGTAACGACGTGTTGCGAATATTGCATGGAAATATGCATTTAAGGGTAGATTCTTTTTTAGTTTATCGAAGATTTGCTGAAAATATTAGAGGCCGTCATGACGCAACCAGGGTCTGACTGGAAACGCTATCGCTATGATTGTGGATTCGATTCCTGCTCTGGATTATAAATTATTTGTTTTTTTTCTATTGTATTGAATTCTGGATGGAGAGTGATGTGTCTCGACACCATGTTTCCCCAACTATATAAGAAGTGACACAAAAAAAAAATATTATAAGTTTTGGTTATATTGAGTTGACAATCAATATGCTCTATAATATGGGCTATGATTAGAACACGGAGTGACTTTACACTAAACTCTCTATCCAGCTGTATATGATAAAATAAAAAAATATAACAAACAATACATAGCGTCCCCTTAAAAATCACACAAAGAACGACGGCTATTAGTTTCGCTAGATTATCCAAGGGGAAGAGAACGACAGTTGGTACACACATTAAGAGTATGGCGCAGGTATTAAAAGATTTCTTACTACATATATGTATAAAAATCAAATAAATCAGCTTCACGCTGTATCCCGCACACTGCAGGGTAGGCAGAGGGAACCTAGTGTTAAGACACTCCGTTCCCCACTTTCTGCCGAATTCAGGAGGCATTGCGTTTTGAGTGGCAGAACTCAACGCCGCGCTTAGCCTCGACACCAGAGCGAAGAAATGGAAATATAAATTTAAGTAAATATTTCGTCTCCTCGAGTGGGGATCGAACCCACAACCAGTCGGTTTTACAGTCACACTTTGTGCCCCTGCGCCACGACTGGTCCCTATATCTGTATATAGAGATGTATATATCAATTTGTCACTTCTAAAATACGAATTACTTTACATCATAAATCTTACTTGGAGGGCAATTTGAGCATTAATTAATATCTAAAGTGTCTAACGCATTTGTTTCTTTTATGTTTGAGAAACTTATTGTTATTAAATCTTTTGTTAGTAAATGAGTGTTACTGTGTATTGATTTAATGGTAGTTTAATTTAATTGACGTCTCTATGTGTTCTTGATGTGTTCTTTTAGTTTCCTCTTTTAAAATATTGATAATGACTTGAGACTAGATTAGATTGAAAAAAACTTTAACTTAAAGTTTAGTGAACTTAATTTTTTACATTTAGAGGAATAATTCGAATTATTAGTTCTAGTAAAATCATATTATTACTTTATTTAGATATACAATTACCAAAACAACGTATGTAAAGATCTGAAATAAGCATTTATTTATAATTTTTCATAAAATTATGTGATTTATATTTAATATTATTTGTTTATATTGTACCTTATATCTATTATTGATACAATTTAAACAAAATATTACTCGGAGGTATTCAATATTTTTATATCTTTACACTGGCCTTAAAAAAAAGTTCTCTCTGTGTATCTGATAAAATTTCACAAAATTTCTACATAAAAGACAATTATAAAAGATTTTTTTATACCTCACGCTATATCTTTTACACACATAACGGGGTACGGAGAGGAAACCTGGGAACCTAGTGTTAAGACACTTCCGTTTCCCACCTTCCGCTGAATTCTCGAGGCATTGCCTATTGGTTGAGTGGCGGAGATCAGCGTCGCTTTGTCTTCTTGACCAGTTTTCGAAAATGTTAATAATTGATTCCCTACAAGTGTTAATCAAACCCACTACCGTCACGGATACAGGCAAATGCTGGTTACATCACGACGTCCCTCACGGAAAATAAAGCCATTTACCCATCAATACAAGGGATAGTTCAAGCATAAGATTTCAAATTAGATGAAAAGATAAATGGAGTACAAAACGGGGTTAACTTGATACGGGAGTTTAAGGTGGCATCAATTTAAGTTTAGGACCAATGGAAGGTCAGATAAAGGTTTTACTAACACTAACTTTGTCTCCTGTTACTGTGGCACAGTGTAATGTGGATATAAGGTGATAAATATTCAGTTTTCCAAGTTTTTTTGTTTATATTGCTACTTCTGAACGAAAGTAGTCTAACCTAAAATATTAATTTTTTTTTGGGATATTCACATAGAATCTTCAACATGTCTTTCTATCGATAATATTGAGATATAAACAAACATTTTATTAAATCAATTTTTTATTTTCACCTATTTTATCACAAAAAAATAATAAAATATATTAATTTTGTTGTTCAAAGCCCAAGTACATCCCCCACTTTCTGCCTAATTTTTTTCCCTCGAATAAGAATTAATATTTTTTTTTAAATATTGCATACTGAAGATTCGAACCTACAACAATCGTGTGTATTTGATCAACTGCGACATGACATAATATTTACTTAATTTAACAACTCATAATGCTGGAAGAATATTTACATTGACTATAAAATTTGCTTTCGAAACAAAAGAGCTTTGGAACTTCGTATATTATGTGAAAATGAATAGAAACTGGACAATACAACGATGAATTACGTATTATCGTTGACCACCGTAGAAAATATTGCTGTAGATTATATAAAAAATTCTATTAAATTTTTTTTTAGTTAAAATTTTCAAGAATAATAAAGTAAGATAGGTAGATCTTTGCTTTCCACTCTTAATCTAAAAACAGATTTCATATGAATGGCGGAACCCAACGCTACATTTTGATTAATTTCTTATATAGAGCAACGGCTCTCAGCTACTTATAATTTTTTTTTCTGCTTAACGCTACATCTCGCTTGTAGCTGGGTAGCCTAGTACTAAAAATTCCGTTTCCCATTTTTCGCCGAATTCTGATGTCTTGGGTGTTGAGTGGCGTATCTCAACGCCACTCAACATACTTTTGCCTCGAAACCAGAGCGAAAAAATTAAAATATTAATTTTCATATTCCATTTCCTAGAGTGGGAATCGAGCCCACAACCTCTCACGCTTTTAACCACATGCTCGTGGGCACGATATTCTCTGCGCCACAACTGGCTTACAGAGCACAACTCCATGTTTCATCAGGCAACATCTGGAAGTCAAAAAATATATTTTTTTTAAATAAACAGTCTAGATTCTAGACTGACTTTACATTTAAAGATTTTTTAACCATATACCAATGGAGAAGATAATATAGTAGAAGTCAATTAACTACAATAGTACAGTACAATATATATTAAACCAACAAACAGACAAAGAGAATGCCGTCAAAGCCTAGAAGTCGATTGATTTTGATCATTTGGGAATAGTAATAGCTAATTAATTGATATTCAGAACAATTGAATACTGTTTGAGGTGATTAAACATCTTGTATTATATCATGCTATATGTTTTGCGTAGGGTAGATAGAGGGAACCTGGGAACCTAATATTAAGATATTCTGACACTATCATTAAAATATATCCGTTTCTCACTTTCAGCCGAATTTTCTAGGCATTATATATTACGCTTAATGCAATCAAACAGACTTTTCACTTTTATAATATTAGTGCAGACAATTAAAAATAACGTGACGATATAAGGCGAGGCACGTCGTGATATAATACGAGCATGTGAGGTTGTAGGTTCCATTTCCAATCGATGAAATTAAATATTAAATATGTTAATTACTTTGCTCTGGTGTTGACTAAGCGCGGCGTTGAGTTCCGCCACTCAATGAATAATCTCCCACTTAATGAAGGATCGAGAATTCGGCAAAAATATTTATATATAAATAGAGTTTTTTAACATTAGGTTCCCTCTGGCTATACTGTATGCGGGATACATCGTGAAGCTAAAAAAATGAAGTTAAAATATATATTAAACAAAACCTCTACATTAAATCTACTCTACATTTCGAGAGCTGGCCGTAATCTTAGAAGTTTGAAGATGACATCCTTATGGTAAAATCAAATTAAGTTGCCGAGTTGGACTGTCATATGTGAATTATCTTAAATCGCGGCAAACATTTGCCATTTCAATTTACGGAAACGAATTTACTTTGTACAGACAGACCTACCTACGTATTATTATTTCTGTATGTATGCTATATATTGGGTTAGTTGGTTGATTTAATTTTTATTTTAATATATATATATTTTTATTTTCTAATTGTATTCTGAGTAAAGGTAAGCATTGAAAAAATCTATTTATTAATATACCTAATACCTTAATGACCGGCCAGTCGCGGCGCAGGGGCACAAAGTGTGACTGTAAAATCCACTGGTTGTGGGTTCGATCCCCAGTTGAGGAAGTGATATATTTAGAAAAAGTGAGTGCCAGAAGTGTCTTAATAGGAATGGAGTGTCTTAACACTAGGTTTCCTTAGGTTCTCTATCCCTACCCCACTATTTGCGGAATACAGCGCGAAGCTAAAAAATGTATTTCTTATTCAGCACCATGGACAGATGATTTGATAAAGATAGCTGAAAAAATAGAAGCTGGCGGATATGTAGATTTTTGGTTTCAATAGAAGCTGAAAAAAGGCAAAAAAATATATTAAATTCGTAATATTTTTTTTTAATACTTATTTTGACAACATACTTATTTTTTTAATAACAATTTCTTACAGAAAATAAGCAAATAAGAAAATATTGTAAAAAAATCTTTAGAATTCTTGAAGATTATAAATTCGCGCCAAAGGACTTAAAATATAAAGCGATGTCTTCTAAACGTTTGTAGGATTATCTGTAAACAGCTCAATTTATTATTAAGGAGCTTATTATACAAAATATCAAAGAAATATAATTTAAAATATACTGTATTTATATAAAATGAAACTAAATAGAATTTGATGCCGGTCATGGCGCAGAGGCACAAAGTGTGACTGCAAACGCGACACGTTGTAGGTTCGATTCCCACTCGAGGAAATATTTACTCTTAAATATTAACTTAAATACTTAAATATTTACTCCGTTGTTGAGGTGTTAAGTTCCGCTACATAATATACAATACCTCCTAAATGCAGCGGAAAATGGGGATCGGAGTTTCTTAGCACTAGGATCCCTCTACCCAGCCTGCTGTGTGCGGGATACAAATAATGTTAATGTTTTAAATAAATCAAATAAATAAATCAGCTAGACAGGGCAAACGTTCAAAAAGCGCGTCTATCTCCACCTTAAAGGCCGGCAACGCACCTGTAGCTCCTCTGGTGTTGCACGGGGCCGTGGGCGGCGGTAATCACTTACCATCAGGTGACCCGAACGCTCGTTTGCCTTGTCCTTTTCCATAAAAAAAAAACTTCACGCTGTATCCCGCACACCGCAAGGTAAGCAGAAGGAACCTAGTGTTAAGACACTCCGTTCCCCACTTTCTGCCGAATTCTGGAAGCATTGTGTGGTGAGTGGCAGAACTCAACGCCGCGCTTCTCCTCGATACCTGAGCGAAGAAATGGAAATATAAATTTAAGTAAATATTTCATCTCCTCGAGTGGGAATCGAACCCGCCACCAGTCGGTTTTACAGTCACACCTTGTGCCCCTGCGCCACGACTGGCCTCAACGCCTGTACTTATTTGCGGTACATTTTCTATAATAAAATTGTAAATCAAAATTAGCACATCAATGTAATTAAAAGCTTTATCAAAAACATTAGCATAACATATTATTGAAATAAATTGCAATAATTAGTTATTAAAATTAATAAATTATAATACTTCTAATTAAATATTTGAAATATTTAATGACTTTTGTGTTTTAACTTTTGTTTGACTAGAATTTCGAGTGCAGAGGTCGTCGGTTCTTTCCTGTTTGGTGTAAAATATTCTTAAATTCAAAATGAGAGAGTCGTCCCGTTGAGAGTGAAGTTATATATAAAAAAAAATATGTCGTCGTAGTGTATTGGGACAGTGTCCTAGTGTAAGTGTGATTAGTGTGGCCTCGATCCCCACTCAAGAAATGATTATTTATTTTGAGGCCGTCGTGGTGGAGGGGCAAAAGCGTGTTACAGTAAACGCTAGTGTTGTGGGTTCGATTTCTGCTCGGGGCAAAATGAGGTGGTGAGTTCCTCCACCCAAAACGGAATGCCTTGTGATTTCAGTGGAAAGAGGGTCTAACATTAAGTTTCCTTCTGCCTATTTTAATATATGTGGAAAACAGTGTGTAGCTGAATAATCAATTATATATAGAGCTCCACCATTCAACATATTAATAAAAAAATGTTGAATATTGGAGGTTCAACATATCATATGGAGGGGACCCAACATATTATGTCTATGTATAAAAGAGGGGAACAATGTCTCATATAGAAAATATGTTTGTTTCATCGTGCAACGAAGTTATTTGCATGAATTAACGCAATTTAAAACATTGAAAATAATATTAATACTATAATTAAATGCATGTAAGGTATAATTAAAACTAATGTGGTGCAATTTCCAGATACAGGTATATGTGCAGTCGTAATGTCTATTAAACATGCGATAGTTTTGAGTTCAATTTTTGAACAAAAATGTTAATGATTTAATGTTATGGTAATAATTAACGAACAATGTGTATCGAGGCCGTCGTGGCCCGGTGGTAGAGGACTGCGACTGTAGGTGCGACAGTTGTGGGTTCGATTTCCATTTGGGGGAATTAAATATTTAATATTTGCATTACCTCGCTCTGGTAAGGATGCGAATCGCGGCGTTGAGTTCCGCCACTCAATCTGTAATGCCTCGAGAATTTGATGAAAAGTGGGGAACGGAAATGTTTTAATGGAAACGGAGTGTCTTAAACCTAGATTCCCAGGTTCCCTCCGCCTACCATGCTATATGTTCGGGATATAGTGTGAAGCAAAAATAAATATGAAGTATCTTGTTTTATTTGGTTGACGTTGAAATTGTCTATTTGACTGTAAACGCGATGTTGGTGGGTTCGATCCAAACTCAGAGTAATACATTTTCATGCGGTAAGCGCTCTGATAAGAAGAAGCGAGCCATCCTTAACGAGTTAGTTCCGCCTGAAGGTGGCAATCACGTGAAGAAGAAAATTAGTGGAAATTATAACATCTTTACAAATTGTTTATATTTTGAAGGAAAGATCAAGATAATTTAGTAGTCTGTTTTTAAAATAGCCATATTATATTCAAACGAGACAACGATATTATTAAATATAATTACTCTCTCATACTGATTTAAACTCAGATTTATCATTTATAGGTATATAATATATTGATATATGCAAAATAACTGGTATATAGTTTTGATTTTTTTAGCTTCCCTCCCTGCTACTCTCTTTTACAGAGTAGCCAGAGAGAACGGAACGACACACACAACACTCTCTGCATACCTCTTTTCCCTCCTCCATTATCAACAACCTCTTCATACGTACCCTCCGTAGAGTCCCCATATTTTTTACTTCACCCTTCTCGGTTCCTGCCATTTATATCACTCATTCTTGCTTCATAACTCCTATATATTCCAATATAACCTATATTAGAATGTACCTAATATTAGATATATTTATTTAAGTGGTTCAAACAATTGCTATATAGAGCAGCAGGTATAATCTATTCCATTACAGGCCATTGTTGTTATTTCAACAATAGATGCACAACGTAGAGTAAGCGATCGCAGGTGATGGATGCGGGATGAAAGGTGGATGCGGTATTATAATATCATTTTTAACATTTGGGCCAGTCGTGATGGAGAGGCACAGGCAACAGAGGTTCGATTCCCTTCTGAGGAATTTGAAATATTTAATTCATTTCTTCGCCCTAGTGACAGGACAGGCAGTGTGATGGTGCCAGGGCCTAAATGGTGGGACTCTTTAGAGGTTACCAGTAAAACAGTATGTTTAGGTTCATGCAATTTATAGCTTTAAGCACTTTTTATAATATGATATTATGATGATATCATCATTGACCTGATGATGAAACCAGGGCCTGAATAATAGAACTCTATATAAATCATTCAATCATTTGATTTTAAGTTTACATGATTTATAGCTCGAGGCACTTTCTAAAAGCACTTGTAGCGCAACTTAAATTTAAGTATGCAATGTAATATATATTTTATTTTAGAGACCTGTCTCTACTTACGTAGCCTATATGTTATTTTGTTTACAACTTTTATCTACGTATGTATATACATAGAAGTCATTACCTACTTATATCGATATATTTTTTAGTTTAACCGTGTATTCCATACATAGCATGGTATTCCTGATCCTGGGAACCTATTGTACTGTTCCTCACTTTCGGCAGAATTCTACGTTACTATGCGGTGATTGGCGGAACTAAACGCCGCGCTTTGAATTTTTCTTTTGAATTGATTTGAATGGAAATTGACAATAAAAATACTAAAAATATATATTATATGCTTTAGTGCATCACGTGATACTGTAAATTTAATGAGATGCAAGGCTCAAATTCAATTCTGTTGATGGTCCACGTACAGAACGATCATAGTTAGATCAATATATTTTATTGCAAACAAAATTGTACTAACTGTTACTTTGAATGAGTAATAATAACCCTTAACTACTCGCACTAATAAAATCGCTTAACTGCTCGCACGGGGTCCGTAGTGACCCCAATTTGTATGGATGAAATTTGATGATTCCTTTTTTTTCATGAAACAAGCGAATAGTAATTATGAAAGTACTTCATTTAATCTATAAGACATAAAAACCACAACTTTAAATAAAATCTTCTAAGGCATAGAAATAACTAAAATATAAACCTCTACAACAAGGAATATTTTTGGCACAACATGAGATCATGCATTAAAATTTCATGAATATTTAGGAACTATAGCAATCATCGTTATTGCAGTTTTGGCAGTAAATAATGAAGTGCTCATTACACAAAAACTTTTTGCATTTACTGCATTATGTGGATACTTTTCGGTCACTCTTTCTCGGGCAATTATAGCACCGCCCACGTTTAGTGGTAGGTGGAGCAGGTGGGGTTTCCAAACCATGTACTTCCAATAGCCGCCTTTTTACTATTTTTGGAATTGCGTTGACGTTGGTTCGACTGTTTTGATAACTTTCAACAAGTTCTCTTGCAAGTTGTCGCAAGAATAGACGCCTCACGTGAGTACGTACATTTTTTGTGTTCGCTTTATGAACAACCAATGCATTTACGCATGTAACATTCAAAAAATGAAAAAATAATGCTAAAGGCCAACGTTTGGTTCTCATTCCAACATAATATGTCCCACACAATTGGTCATTAGTATCTACTCCACCCTTTGTGCTATTATAATAAGTAATTATAGCAGGCTTATTCTTATCAACAGACACTGGGTCAATGTCTGCGTCATAATGCATTGAAGACAGTCACAGATTTATTTGGCTTTGGTACATAGGATACCATCGTGCGTGCAAATAAGTGCCAATTAATGTTTTTGAAATCCAAAGAGGGAACTGGTTGGAATTTTGGTCAATACGTTGTGCAATACGTTCGCCTCTTGCATCCATGTTTGATAACTGAGGAATAAAAAAAGACCTATGTAAATAACATATTTGTACGAAAAAAAAATCTAGACCAGTAAAACGATAAAAGTTATCATTCACTATAATATTTCATTCAAAGTTATATCAATATCTAAATAAAAACAATAGAATATAAAAAGCTTACCTTTCTCAAAAATGTTACGTAAGTACTCGCATGGGGTCACGACTCAAGAGAGTAGCGGCGTAGCCTTCACCTGCAGCAGCCTAAACGGTACTAGAGTATGTTCTTTAGCGTATATTAGGAGACTAGCGGGCACGCGGGGAGGTTCCAACCGCTGTAAGTGCGTTTTTTTCGTTCGCGAAAGTGCGTTGACCCCATGCGAGCAGTTAAGGGATAAATAATATATTGCTCTCTTCAAAAAAGATAAAATATAGGTAAAAGAAATATTTTTTGTCACTTATAAAAATAGTAATGTAAAAGACATAACCCACGATCTCAGGGCCCCCAGAACTACGTCGTTTTAGTAAAACTGAAATTTTGAGAACTATTAGTATATAACTAACAGAGTATGCGTACTCACTAACTTGAAAGTGGGGCCCTTTAGCCAGAGGTAGCGCCAAATAAATTACATTTGGCTCCGTCTGAGATCCATCCGAGCTTATTAGGGGTCTAGAAAAAATATATATAAAATTAAAGCTTGCTATTATAACGTAGTCTGGCCCTGGGAGGAATGAAGACCCATGTAAAAGGTCTTGTAATAATACATTTTTTTTACATTATTCTTAAAAATACATTTTAATACGAGCGTTTCTACATTAACGTAGGTGAACATGAATCTTAAGTTGGCACTACCGTTGAATGATCGTTTAATAAATACGCATACAATCTTAACCACATATTTGACTATTAATCTTTAACGGAACGATGATTCTTATTACTAGGTTCCCTCTGCCTACCCTACTGTGTACGGGATACAACGTGAAGCTAATAAAAAAAAATCTTCAAAATTTCAGCTTTCCTAAAATGAAATAGGCTTAGGGGCCCTGGGATCTCAGACTAAAATGAGACTAATTGATTAACTTAATTTATTTAAAAGATATTCATAGCATACAAAACTTACTAAGTACACAAAATAACGAAATATCAATAGTTTCGTTTATATTTATAATTTTTTTTTCTATGAAATAATTTAAACATTATTTTGTTCTTTTTTGATAGATTGCATCTACTTGTAAAACTATTTATAGAAAAAACCAGAACATACCTCAACTATTCTATATTATAAAATATACAAAAGCTTAGTACGAAATATATCACCACAATTTTCCACGAAAGCAGAATTATAGACGGATTTAAGCGAAATCCCCGCTCCTTTACACCGCTATAGAAAATTAATAAGGTTTTTTCTGAAAAAATCGGTGTTAGATGAATAAAATTTCACACTTTGTCATTTTAGATTAACGCTTTATACCGACGTAATAGGCCATTACTGTATAATGTAGGCACATAAAATATACATTAGCCGTACCCAAATTAAATGTTTTATTCATGCGAGTTAAAAATTTTTTAGCGCGACTATAAAATCTATCATGATTTATACCTAAGTAGATTTTTTATAGCACCGTCGTCGTATCGACGTGGGGGTTGCTATAGGGGTTGTTATAGGGGTCGCAAATTACTGTGGATAATATAAAGGATTTATACAAAAGGTAGGCACATGGATTATGGGAACCTAGTGGTAAGATACTCCGTCCCCATTAAGACGCTTTCGTTCTCTACTTTCCGCCTAGCTCTGGTGGTTTTGGGTGTTCAGTGGTGAATCTTAACGCCGCGCCGAGAAAATGAAAATGTTAAAAAAGTTTAATTTAAAATGTGAAATTATCGTGAAAATCAAAGAATTTATTATTAAAAAAATAATATCTTCGAGTGGGAATAGAACCCCGCCGTGTTTAGAGTCACATATTCATCCAAACATCGTTAGATCGACTTATATTCTTAATATCGTTAGTGAAGTAAGTTTCAATAATGACTGTCCGTTATTTAACCTCCAAAGTCGATCTGTAAGTGCTAAGCCTTTTAAAGTAGTAATAAGCGTATTTTTATTCAATCCTGGCATATGACTGTGAACAATAGGTTGTGGGTTTGATTCCCACTCGAGGAATTGAAAAATAAATCAGCTTCACGCTGTCTCCCGCACACATCAGGGCGGGCTGAGGGAATATAATGTAAGACACTCCGATCTCCACTTTCTGCCGAATTCTGGAGGCATTACATACCAAGTGGTGGAACTCAACGCCGCGTTTTGCTTCGACACCAGAGCGAAGAAATGAACATATAAATTTAAATAAATCTTCATTTACTCCCGCTCTGGTAACGAGACAAACTCCGGCGTTGAGTTCCGCCACTTAACACGCAAGGCCTCCAGGAATCGGCGAAAATTGGGGAAAGGAAATGTATTGATTAGAACAGTTTAATATTTAGTTACCTGGTTCCCTCATCCTACTCCAAAGCCTACTAAAAAAATCCAAAAATATCAACTTTCCAGAATTATTTGCTTAATTCATTGAAATTGGCGAGTAAGATATCAGTTGTAATATTAATTCTGTAAACAAACTCCATACACTATGGCACACAGGTAGCTTCCAACCTAAGTTTGCTTACCGTGTTATGAAATTGAATTTTAGTTTTAGTATAATTAGTTTTAGTTGCCATCAAAGGAGCCCATTTGCTCTACATCATATGCAGTTCTCTTAATGGAACTGGCTTTCGCTTTCCTCAACGAAAGTTCTTGTGTTGTCTTAAACATATTATCAATTAAATGTTAATGTTATTATTATATTGAGGCCAGTGGTGGCGCAGTGGCACGAGGTGTGACTGTAAAACCGACTGGTTGTGGGTTCGATCCCCACTCGAGGAGATGAAATATTTACTTAAATTTATATTTCCATTTCTTCGCTCTGGTGTCGAGGTTAAGCGCGGCGTTGAGTTCTGCCACTCAACACGCAATGCCTCCAGAAATCGGCAGAAAGTGGGGAACGGGGTGTCTTAACACTAGGTTCCCTCTGCCTACCCTGCTGTGTGCGGGATACAGCGAGAAGCTGATTTTTTTTTTATATTGCTATAAACTTATTCTAAGGTAGGTTGAGGTTCCTAGTGGCGTCGGGGCATAAAATATGACTGTCGCGATAGGTAGTGGGTTCGGTTCTCACTCAAGGAAAAGGAAATGTTCAATATTTTCATTTCTTCGCTCTGGTGTCGATCTAAAATGCGGCGTTGAGTTCCGCCACTCAATATACAATGTCTTCTGAATTCGGCGGAAAATATGCAATTTTTAGCTTTACACTGTGTCTCGTATATAGCATGGTAGGCAGAGAGAGCTGAGGTTTAAAAATGCTTCTTTGCTCCCAATATTCAACATTAATTTTATACATTGCGTGCTAAGCGTGGCAACTTAACGCCACGCTTTGTCTAGTTACCAGAGCGATTAAATCAAAATATCTCATCCCACCAAATGGGAATCGAACCCACAACCTGTGCTGAACCACGGCCGCCCCAATACATTTAACCGAATCTAAACTAAATATTATTAACATAACCCATTTTCCCATACATTTAAACATTAAATAAAACACAAAAAAGACAAATAAGTAGATTTATAGCAAGTTAAAACTTGCTCACACCGTACGAGTGCCAGCAAGGGCCGGCTGAGTGCCGTCAATTATTTGATCAAAAAATAAAGTCAACAGCTCAATCGAACGCACGGCTTTATAGAGTGTTATTCATATTTGCGCGCGCGAAGTGTGCACCAATAAATGTTCCTTAATTAAAACGATAAAAATGTGGATGTGATTAATTTTTTAAATTTCAATTTCAATATTGAATACTTTTTTGAAATGGGTAAAATGATTAAATTATTAGTAGTTAATGTTTGAACGTAGCGGGACTCGAACCTGCGACTTCTGGAAACTGACCAGGCGCTCTGATCACTAAGCCATACATTCTGATTAAGCTATGTCGAAATTTCCCCTGGTCGGTTTCCAGGACGCGCGGGTTCGAGCCCCGGAACGTTCAAATGTTTACACGTTATTCTGAATAATGTGGAATAACACTTCAAAAAATGTTAAAAATATTTAATAAATAGCATTCTCTTTTGCCAGACAATAATTCTTAGTAATTATCTTTGGGTAGCGGAAATTTGTAAAAATCTCCCTACAGAGATACTAACAACATAAATAAGTTGTAACAAGCGAATAAAAATTTTGACGTAGCCTGATGAGAATGTATGGTTTAGTGGTCAGAGCGAGCACCTGGTCGGTTTCCAGGAGGCGCTGGTTCGAATCCCTCTACGTTCAAATGTTTATACGTTTTCTAAATAAGTATAAACAGTTGTTCTTCTATAAGTGTATATTATTGAAATTGAAGTGTACGTCTGTGATTTTAAAATAAGCTTGATGTAGTTATTTATATGACGTTAAAACTTAATCAAACAGTTTTTAAATTTTTGTCTTGTTTTAATCTAAATTTCCGTCTTTCCGCCGTTTTTTAACGGCTGAATTGATTTTTGTAGTACTTTCACTGAACGATAGAATGGGCTATGGAGCAACATACAGACTACCTTTTTTCCCGAATTTTCCAGATTTATGCGAGAAAAATCGCGCTTGTCGTGCGCGCCTACCGCCTACCTAGATATACATCATTTTTTTTTTCTATAAAAAACGACATTTTTTTCCAGCAAAATCAAATAAAGTACCAAAAGATTATAATTATTACAATTAACTGAAATGATACTAGGCAAAGTATACTATTGATGGCGTGGTGGTGCAGAGGCACAAGCGTGTGACTGTAAACTTCGGTTGTGGGTCCGAACCCTATTCCCACTCGGGGGTATGAGTTATTGTTTATTAATAATTAAATCTTTCATTACTTCGCTCTGCTACAAAGCCAAAGCGTGGCATAGAGTTCCGCCACTCTAAAAATTCGGCGGAAAGTGGAGAAAGGAATGAACACTAGATTCCCTCTGCCTACCCTGATAACACACAGGATACAGCGTGAAGCTGAAGGCAAAATATTTTGAACCGTAACTACATAAATAAATTGAGAATATTTTTTTTTGCTTCACGCTATACTCCTCATGTAGCAAAGTGCGCAGAGGGAACCTAGCGTTAAGGTACTACATGACTAATTTTCAGCCCAATTAAAGATTTGTGGATTCCAACAACACTCTTTTACTTGATTACCAAAGCAAAGGCTTGAAAATAATTTATTTCTCCGAGTGAGAATAGAACCAACAATCGTCGCTGTTACAGTAAGACACTGTGCCTCTGCGCCACGAGGGCCATTCAACTTAATAACGTAGAAAAAAATTTGGGACGGATATGTGTCTAGACAGATAATATTTAATTCAAACGAGTCTCTTTTTTAGTCCAGTAGTGAAAAGTATTTTATATAAGCTTTAACAGAATAGAATTTCTAAATAGTTTTAAAAGTTAAATTTTGATATATTCATTTATTATGAAGTAAAATTAGCCTAAGAAAATATTTCGTAGTTACTGTCCATAAACACTTAGTTTTAATTAAGCTTCGTGCTTTATTCCGCATATAGTAGTGTAGGCAGAGGGAGCCTGGGAACTTAGTGGTAAGGCACTCCGTTTCCATTAAAATAACATTCGATTAACATTGTAAATAATTAAACTATACATCAAAGAAGTCAGATATTTACTTTATTGTAATTTATTATTTAGCTTCGAGTTTTTTGGCCAAGAAAATCTAGTGTTAAGACACTCCGTTGCATTTTTGAGACACTACGTGATAATTCGCGAATCTAAATGCAGCACTTTTTTCAGCCACCAGATTAAGGAAATGAAAATAACTCAATCCCCTAAGTGGAAATCGATTCGACACACGTGAACTGATAATCAGACGCTATGCCACTGTGCTACGACAACCTAAAATACCCTATATGAAGCAAAATACTTTACATACATCATATTTTCTGTTAACTGTTGAAGCATAGAAATAAAACTATTTTTTCTTAACTATTTTAACTTTTACATAAATTCAGAAACTTATAATTAACTTTTCGAACATTCACCTTTCTTAGGTTTAGAGCATTTTTTTTTCTATTTATTACACTCATTTAGTTAAGAGCAACTTGTTAAGTAAACGCACTGAAGCGGAAAATGATATTAGTGTCGAATCAGGAGAGCGTGTTCCTTCCGACCGATCGGCTGAGACCCACGAGGAATGGCTAAGTGATATATCGGGAGACACTCAACGCTTCATCTCCTTAATGAAGATGGAGATATTTTTAAAAATGGCTCTATTATTATACTTGGGTTGATTGGGTTGTGTTTAAAAATAGTTTTTGTGGTAGTTGCCGGTTCGTATTTGGTGGGTGGGTGTCGTATTAAAATAATTAAGTTTATATAGATCAGTAAAATTTAAGTGTCGAAGCCGGTTGTGGTGCAAGAGCACAATATATGACTGTAAATGATGTTGGTTGTGAGTTCGATTTCTACTCAAGGAAATGAAATAATATTTATTTAGAAAACGCATAAAAAAATTTACGTAGCGGGACTCGAACCCGTGCCTCTTGGAAACTGAGCAGGCGCTCTGACCACTGAGCCATACATTCTTGCTGTTACAACTTATTTATGTTGTTAGCATCTCTGAAGGGAGAGAAATACTTATTTAGAAAACATATTAAATAAAAATTTGACCGTAGCGACACTCGAACCCGCGCTTCCTGGACCAACCTTGCCTTAAGATAAAATATAAAACTAACATAATCCTTACATTTTGTCCGTTACGGTAAGGAAAATTGTTGTATATTTTCAATAAATTTTAATTAACATTGTACAAACACTTTTAAAATTATCAAATTTAAAAGATCACTTTTGCTCTGTCTGTCTATTGTTTGTCAAATTAGAAAGATACGCTACTTGCTTATTTACGAAACTCAATAACATAACTCAAATGAGGCCAGTCATGGCACAGGGGTTGTGGGTTCGACGCCCAGGCTAGGAAATTAAATATTTAATGTTTTCATTTCGTCGCTCTGGCAACGAGGCAAACCGTGGCGTTGAGCTCCGTTACTCAACACGAAATATCGAAGCAGAATTGAGCGGTGGAGAACGGAAATGTCTTAATGGTAACGGAGTGTCTCTTAATACATTGTTGCCACTTTACTTAGTCCCGGATACAGTGTGAAGCTAAAAGAATTATAACTATAACCACTTTTAAATGGCACCATTCACTACGAAAGGATAAGTGATGTGACATGATACGTGGTGATATTTTTCTGGATGGAGGTAGAAACCTCCATCCAGAAAAATAAATACTAGTACGAATATATTTCAATTTATTGTCATTTTCAAGATCTTATAAGATTTGTCTTATAAGATTTGTCTTACCCTTTGGGGTATAATGACATTTTTCTAAAATTAGAGGAAAAGTAGAAAATTATAAAATTTAAAATAAATTCAAATTTAAACGATCGTTTTCGCTCTGTCTGTCTATTGTTTGTCAAATTAGAAAGATGTGGTACTTGCTTATTTATGAAACTCAATAACATAACTAAAATGAGGCCAGTCATGACACAGGGGCACAAGCGTGCGACAGGTTGTGGGTTCGATGCCCATTCTAGGAAATGAAATATGTAATGTTTTCATTTCCTCGCTCTGGTAACGAGGCAAACCGCGGCGTTGAGTTCCGCTACTCAACACCAAGGTACCACTTTGAAATATAAATAAATATAAAGGTATAACGACATGTCTTTAAAATTAGACGAAAAGTAGAAAATTATAAAATTTAAAACATCACAACAGCCACAACTCAACTGACACAGAGTCAGTATTTTCAGTGGATTTTTAAAATATTGTCAGTACAAGTTGTACATCGGCAATGACATTTCAATCAACATTTTTCAAGGGCCTCTCAGTTCATCTCGATTTCACTCGTTTGTTAGAAATACGAGCGTCGGGCGCGTTCCCTGATTTTCATTTTCAGCCTAGTGCTGGTTTCGAGAGGCGCATTTTTCTCATCGTACGTGCGTGGAGCTAAAACTGTTCAGGTGTTTTTGTGGCGTTTTGTTACACAGTTGGTTTGCAATCAAAATAGTAAAAGTAAAGAAAAAATTATTTAAGCATCATTTAGCCTTGCATTTCCTTAGTTTTCACGCTGTATCCCGCACATAGTACGGCACGTAGAGGGAACCCTGGAACTTAGTGTTAAAACACTGTGTTTCCATTATGACACTTCCTTGCTACACATTCCACTGAACTCTGAAGGCATTGCGAGTTGAGTAGTGAAACTCAACTTCGAGAATAGAGGCCACCACCAACCCGGTCAAGCTTATAGTTGAAGGGGTACAAGGCCCATGCGCCACAACTGTCAAGAAGAAAAAAGAAATAAAAGATTTATTGTATTAAATTCTATCATACAAATTTCATCTCTGACTTGGACAGGAGAAAAGAAAGAAGAGAGATCTGTTTAAGTCTCACACTAGTTTTTTTATTCAAATCTCATGAGGTTTTATTAACTTGCAGTGCGAGTGCCTATTGTGTTGCAATAACAGGATGAAAATAAACCTTTAAGTTGCCCCATTTGAAATCGGTTCAGCTATTTCGGAGATTACTATACAGAAAAACAGACAGACAAAAAAAGTTGTGTGTTTGTGTTTTATCATCAAGTAAAAAACTAAAAAATACGATTACTTTTAAATTACAAAAAAACACTCCAATTTTGTTCATACGCTTAGATACATCGTTATTTTAGTTTTTTTGTAAGAAGTTTAGACACACATTTCAATTTCATAAAATCAGCTTCACACTGTATCCCGCACACAGAGGCATGGCACCTAGTGTTAAGACACTCTGTTCCCCAGTTTCCGCCGAATACTGGAGGCATTGCGTGTTGAGTGGCAGAACTCAACGCCACGCTTTGCCTCGACCAGCGAAGAAATGGAAATATAAATTTAAGTAAATATTTCATTTCCTCGAGTGGGGAACGAGCCCACAACCAGTCGGTTTTACAGTTACACTTTGTGCCCCAGCGCCACGACTGGCCTCATATTCATTTTCATATATTGTATTTATACATAAATTTAATATTGTTACTTTTTTCTGCCTTACATTTTTTATTCTCAGGACGGTGTAAAAAAGGTCACATCCTTTACTTATAGACGACACGCGTACATATTTTGAATGAACCCGCAATGATAGTTCTCTTGCTGATTGCCTGCTTACTATACATGTATATAGAACTCATCCATATTTTCTTGAATAGTTGAGTCAAGTCACTTTTTTATTGTAGGTATCAATATTAAGATTTTATGAAAATATTATATACTGTAGTTGTACTTCTACACCCATTTCTTAAAAAAATCTATAAATTTGGTTTAAAACATCAATAAAAAAAATAATATGTCTGTCCCTGATTTCTAAATAATCCTTCTTTTAAAAAATATACATTATGGATAACCTATACTAAAATAATCAAATATTTTTTGTTAAGTACACTTAAATAACATTAAATATTTATTTGTTAAATACAAGCGGGCGAAGTCGCGCAGGGGCCGCTAGTATTTGAAAAATGGGATACGGAGTGCCTTAACTCTCCTTCCCTTCTCTTCCCTTCCCTCTGCCTACATTACTGTGAGCGAGATACAGCGTGAAGCTGATTATAATATTTATATATTTTAATAGAAATGTTAAGTTTTATTGCCTTAATGTTGTATTCGATATGATTTCTACTTGGTTTCTTGTTTTTGATTAATGTTTACAAGCTGCGCTCTTTTTGTAATGCAGGGACATATAGACTGTAGAGCAAGCTGTCGTGAAATCGTGCGTATAAAAAAATCGACACATATAAATAGCTGGCAATTCTTCGATTTATATAATCTTTTTATATAGAGGCCAGTCGTGGCGCAGCGCCACAAAGTGTGACTGTAAAACGACTTGTTGTGAGTTCAATCCCCACTGGAGGAGATGAAATATTTAATTAAATTTATATTTCCGTTTCTTCGCTCTGGTGTCGACAAGCGGTGGTGGACAAGCGCGCCGTTGAGTTCTGCCACTCAACACGCAATGCCTCCAGAATTCGGCAGAAAGTGGGAAACGGAGTATCTTAACACTAGATTCCCTCTACCTACCCTGCTGTGAGCGGGATACAACGTGAAGCTGAAAAAAAAATATAATCTTTTTAATAATAGGAACTTTGTATATTTGTTAATAGTTATTATTGGGGCCATCGTGGCGCCGGGGAACAAATGTGATTATAACGCGACGGTTGTAGTTTCGATTCCCGCTTGAGGGAATTAATTATTATTTGTTAATATTTTCATTTCCTCGCTCTAGCACAAAAACAAAAGCCCGGCGTTTAGTTCCACCACTCAAAACGCAATGCCTCCAAAAATTCAGCGGAAAATGGGCAACAGAATGAATGTCTTATAAGCACAGGGAACGTACTGTGTGTGTGTGCGAGTTACATCACTAGTTACAGCACTGTGTGTGTGTGCGAGTTACATCATGAAACTGTGTTTTTTTATATCGGTTAAGTTTGTTTACTCTCAGAACTTTTCCGTTAGTATCGTAAATAAATACTTAACAAAAGAAACTTATATAAAAAGAAGGTAACTAATTATATTAAAGATATAAGTAATTGATTAAATCTACGGATACTTTAGCACGCCTAAATATTTAATGCACCTTAATAAAAAAGGAGCAATACTAAGTGAAAACGACGGATGTTCGTTTATGTGTTTTTTTTTGTTTTTGTATGCTTTTTTTAAAGGTTGTTAACTAACTGCATATATATAAATTTATATCGGATCAACTCTGAAACATGTGAAACTATTTAAAATAATATCAAACGTACACAAAAACATACCGTCAAATTGAGAACCTCCTCTTTTTGAAGTAAGTTAAAAGTAAATTTAAATGTTCGTCCTTCTTGAGGGAAATGTTAATATAATGCATAATTTTAGTTTTTCTTAGGCGTTTAGGTAGCAGTTATTTTGTTGTACGTAAAAGTTACAAATTCAATTTAAATTCAGAAAAAAAAACACTATACAGTTTTCATATCAAATTTGGTCAAAGTTTATCGTGTCTCGTTACGTAACGTACCACGACACAAAATTAGCAACAAGCGGAGTCCTCTCAAAATATAAAAAAAAATCTTACTCAGTCGCTTTGTCGATCAATCGTTGAGTTCTCGGTCGGTTTTTGTCCTTATCTGTGAACGAAAGTGTCTTAATGGGAAGAAAGCCCTAAACATTAGGTTCCCAAGTTCCCTCTACCCATCCCGCTATAAGCGGGATACAGCGTGAAATTCCACATTACAATCAAATAATTCAACAATCTAAAGCGCATCAATCTTGAACAGAGTCTATGCAGCAATTTAATTTAATTATCCACTAGATTTATACGGCGTTAAGTGTCAACGTCAATACGGCGGGCGACGGCGCGGAAAACTTGCAATTTATTTCTTGCTACTATCTGAATTGTTGACGTTTCAAAATTGTGTAATTATTGTATTTTTTTTACATTTAAATAAAATCAGCTTCACGCTGTATCCAGCATAAAGCAGAGTAGGCAGAGAGAAAATAGTTAAAGACACTCCGTTCCCCACTTTTTGCCGAATTCTGGAGGCATTGCTTGTTAAGTGGCTGAATTCAACGCCGCGCTTTGCCTCGATACCAGAGCGAAGAAATGGAAATATACATTTAAATTAATATTTCATCTCCTTGAGTGGGGATCGAACCCACAACCAGTCGATTGTACAGTTACACTTCGTGCCGCTGCGCCACAACTGGCATTTTTTACATTTCATTTGTGTAATTGAGATTATGTTAATGTAAAATTTTTTTCAGCTTGTACCCCGCATATAGGTGGGCAGAGGGAACCTTGGAACCTAGTATTAGGTACCCGTTTCTATTACAACACTTTCGTTCGCTCCTTGCCGCCGTATTCTGGAGGCATTGCGTGTTAAGTGGCGATGATACAACGTCGTATTTTGTTTTCATAGAGCGATTAAATGAAAATAACTAATTTTCCCGTGTAGGGATCGAATATAACACCATCGAATTTGCTATCAGAAACTGCCGACTGCGCCACAATTGCGTCGATGGCAAAATATTAATATATAAATACAAAAAAAGAAGAATACGCTTGTAAATTAAAACGTGTTTATGCGTGGTTAGGCTTTAACTTTATTGAAATTCGATACAATAATTTGAATGTATCAGATATTGAACTCATGCTTCTTAGAACTGGAATTTAAACTTTATTTTCGTTTAAAATTTTAAGAGTGATACGATATTTTTAAATTATAGAATTGTTTTTACTATTTACATTTTTTTTTTAAACTTTATGCTGTACTCCGCAAACCTAGTGTTAAGACACTCCGTTCCTCGCTTTCCATCAATTCGAGACACTGTTTACTAAATGGCGGAAAACAAATGCGCTCGGTCTTGCTATCACAGCGCGAAAATACAAATAATTAATTCCGCACAACGACTAGATAGTGGAAATCAAACTACCAACCGTCGCGTTAACAATCAGGCGTTGGACCACTGCACCACGACGACCACCCAGGACAAACGATGCCACAATCTCATCAGTAAGCTTACCAACTTTCACACAACTAATACTATTATATTAGAAATATCGTTTCAAACTAAACAATAGCCATTATAAAATAGAACAAGTGTGTTACATACAGACTTACCCACAACTAAGTTGTTTAACGTGCATAGATTAAAAGTTTGTCACTCCCTCTACTTTCCTATATAGTTAGTTCTAAATAAAATGGCCATGCTCAATTTTGCACTATAAAACACCCAGCTGAAATCCTAGTTCCGACACCGGATCAAAGTTTGAGTAATACCTAAGTACAGTTTAAGCCGTGCTTAAACGGCTGATTAGCGAGGAGAGCGGCTAACGCGGTATCACGGGGGCTAGGAACTACTTTTTCAATTTTCTGCACTAACTTACTTGTTGTTGGGAAATAAGAGTTTTTTCTTGAAATTTATTTGCATTTGGAATTTGTGGTACTTGTTTGTGGGTTGCTTTGGTGTTTTTAATTGCTGTGTTGTAGGTGTGTGATTAAATGGGGTTTTTTAATTAAATATGTAATATTTTTGTTTCTTCGAGTGGGAATCGAATCCACAACTTGTAGAGTTTACATTTAAACGTGCCCCAGTACCACGACTGGCCTCATCGTATGAAATAATAAAAAAGCAAGCCCGGTAGTTTGTTTTGAAAATAGAAGAATTAACATCCTAGATCCTTATGGGGCTCCTATCCTTATGGGGCTTCTTATGGGGCTCTTTGGGGAGATCTTGGTAGACGAATTCGTTCACAAATTACTGAATATTTTTACGAAATATTAAATACGAAATACGAAATATTAATAAAAAAAACTGTCAGAACATACTTTTCTCTCTAAACATAGGTACTAACGAAATATATATAAGAACGTAATTTTTATCTAGAGACTATAAAATATCACCAGTCGTGGCGCAAGGGGGACAAGCGTATGGCTGTAAACGCGACAGGTTGGTATGGTTGCCTTTCGAGAAAATTAAATATTTCATATTTTCATTTCCTCGCTATGGTAACGAGGCAAAGCGCGGCGCTGAGTTCCACTACTCAATACGTAATGAGTCTAAAAATTGGCAGCATCGGGGAACGAAAGTGTCTTAATGGAAACGGAGTGTCCTAACACTAGGTTCCCTTCCTATGTAATACAGCGTGAACCTAAAAAAATATTATAAATTAAATTTACAAACTTCTCACTAAATCCTGCCCTGAATACGCTAGATTAGTCCGAAGTTACGCCGCATTAAAATTACAAATTAAACTTTCCATCACTTTATTAAATTGAATGAATAACTTAAGTCGCTTCATATACTTTAAATACTATTTTAGTTCAGTTTGTAGTAAACGCTGTAGTTTTATTAAACTGTCGATAACAGGGGTATATTTTTTTTAACTTCCACGCATCTCGTTACTAACTTCTCTTCTTTCTTAGGAATACCTAGTTTTAATATTCCGTAATAATTTCAGTTCGTAGTAGCGCAAATTGACGGTATTGGGTTCGGTTCTCACCCAAGTGAATGAGTTATTTTAATTTCTTTGTTGAATTCATAAATGCTACTAAACATGCAATTAAGCAAAAATTAAGGGAAAAATAGAGTATGGAGAAACACTAAGTTTCCTCTGCCTACCATATTATGCGAGATGACCATTATGTTGCTATAAAATATTCCACTCCCTTCCACTCCATCTCCACCTCCGACCGTAATAGAGAAGTTACGAGTGAAGTGACGTAATAAAAGGTCGCTGTTTATTCCACAGTTTCCTTCTATTCCACATTCCTTTTGTCATAGCCTCTTTTCTACCAGGAAAGAGAAATGAGCGGGTAATGCTTAGGCGTAACGAAGTCCTTTTAAATGAAATATATTTACATTTCCATCAACAAAGAGTTTTATATTTTATAATTACATCGAAAAACTAGAACTGAATGAGTTCTATTCAATTAGTCTTCTATAAATCAGGTAGGGAACCTAGTGTCAAGACACTTCGTTCCCCACTATACTATTACACAATTGTAAATTAAAAATAAACATTTACCCGACATCAATTTGAAACAACCATTCACACGTCCAAAGCTTCGAAAGCGACAGAAATAATGACTTTTACTTAAAAAAAAAGAAAAAAAAAACAGATAAAAAATGATGTTTCCTCAAATAAAAACATAACGACACTGATTGATAGCTCATTAAAACCTCTTTATAGGTAGTGATTAATTAATGTGATTGTTCGCTTCGCTTTACCAGCGCTACTGTGTTTGTGGTGTACCCGTTGTGGATTAATGTTAAAATAGTTTTATTTTTATGTCAAATAAAATGTTTTTTTTTATTTCCGTATTGAAATAGCTGTCGGCGTTGAGTTCCGCCACTCAATACGCAATGTCTCCAGAACTCGGCGGAAAATGGGGAACGGAGTGTTTTAACTCTTCTATGATCTTGCTATGTTTCCAAGACAAGGCGCAACGTTGAGTTTCGCTACTCAATACGCTACATCTCGAAAGGGGGAGAAGAGTGTCTTAACACTGAGTTGAGAACCTGTGATAATGTGATTGACAGTAGCATTTCGATAAATCAGTGCTATGAATGCTACTCAATGTTAAAAATCAGCTGCCTTACTTAAAATTTTAGAAGAATAATTTCAAAGTGTTATAGCTTTAATTACTTAGTATTTTCTGCCGAATTTTGAAGGCATTGGGTCTTAAGTAGCTCTACTCACTGCTTCGTTACCAGAACGAGAAAATGAAGATATAAGAATGAAATATTCTCGAATGGGAATCGAACCCATAACTTGTAGCGATAACAGTCGCACGCTTGTCCCTGCGCAACTATTGGGCACTATTAAATATATTGTTTTATTTTTGAAGTCAGACGCTATCATTTTTCATATTATATTATATTAATAGTTTTACAGCAATTTCAATCAATTTGAAGTACTTTCAAGCTCTCATAGTTGAAAGTGGAAAAAATTATACAGCACGCTGTCGCATATTGATTTGTAGTGTTATTAAATAAACATGAAATAAACAACAGAGCTGTTAGGCAGTATGCTGATGACTACGGAAACAAATATATTTTTATATATTGAGTTTATTTATTAAGGCCCTCGTGGCGCAATGGCTATCGCGACGGTCGTCTGTTCGATTCCACTCGTGGTAATAATTGATATTTTCATTTTGTCACTCTCGTAACGTGGCTAAGCACGGTGTTGAGATCCGCCACTCAATACGCAATGCCTCAACAATTCAGTGGTAAGTTGGGAACGGAAGGTTTCTAATGGGAAACGGAGAGAGTATCTTAACACTACATTTTCTCGACTTGCTTGCGTGAACCTAAAAAAAACACATTTAAAGCATTTTACATTTTCATATTACTTTTCTTTGAGTCGTCTTTGGTTTTTCTGTTTTATACAGGATGGAAGTGTCAGCACCACATTAAATGAAACCACAGTTTTAACTACTCTATAAAAGCCTAATATAATTCAGAAAAAAATAAATTCCCAAAAATGAAAAAGTGTTTTTTTTTTCAAACAAAATAAATAATAAAATTGTCATTTTAAAACAAAACGCCATTTGTAAGGATGACGCACGCACACATAAACCTGTCAAAGGAACACCGCCGCACACGCCTCATTTCGAAATCGAGTCGTATGTGTTGGCGATAAAGTTCAAAGTTGTTTAACCTTTAGTAGTATTTGTGTAGTAGTAGTAGTAAGTTGAGGCATCTTCATTAATTTCTTTAGGTATAGGTTTGAAATATTTTACCCTATATGCTGTTTCCGTAAATGGAGCGCTGCCTCTTCCACCCTGTATAGTGTATAGATGCGCTGCGTTATACCTCGTTATCAGAGCTAGAAAAATGTAAATTGTCATTTACTCTAGTGGAAACCCACAACCTGTCTCATTTACAGTTGCACGCTTGTGCGACACACCTCAGGCACATCTCAAAAGATTGTACCGAAATGAAACCAAATAAACTTATAAAGTAATTATTTGTTCTACATACCTCAGACATACGAAGAACATATTAATTAACTTGTCCTTAATTATAAACAATCATATATTATACATTTCTACATTGTAAATAGTAGGTATCTGGGGTATAGACTCATTATCATATAACCTAGTTTCACACTTGACCTCATCAATTATTTTCATTTTAATCTTTAGTAAAGATAATTTTGAATAACCTATTAGGTGTAGCGGTTGACGGCTTAAATTAGTTAGCAAAATTGTGTTGGTTCGATTCTTAAATCAACATTTCAACACGAGGCAAGGGCTCGAATCCCGGTGCTTTAAATTTTTTATGTGTTCTAAAATATTTGTGTTTTTAGATGGTAACAACATAACTAAGTTATAAGAATTTCATAATAGGTTGATAAGAACGTATAGTTTAGTGGCCGGAACGTTTGGCCAGCGTCAGTACGGCGTGGGTTCGAGTCCTGCTAAAATAATTTATAAGCTTTCTAAAAAAATGCATTATAGAAATTCATTGCTATTCCTTCATTCAGCTTCTTAACCTACATACTTTTAGTTATTTAAAAAGAAAGGAGACCAAAGTCAAAGAACATAATATAAAATTAAATTAAAAAAATTAATTGTAATAACTTTACCATTTTTAAAGTATCATTCCTCACTAACATATAAAAATTCAACGCGGTAATTGAATCCGAACTCCACGAAGTTAAATTTTTGTACGTTTTCTAAAAACTATTGCCAAATCTTTCGAATGTCAATTTAGTGATATATTTCTACATAATAATCAGCTTCACGCTGTATCCCGCACACAGCAGGGTAGGCAGAGGGAACCTTATGTTAAGACACTCCGTTCCCCACTTTCTGCCGAATTCTGGAGGCATTGCGTGTTGAGTGGCAGAACTCAATGCCGCGCTTAACCTCGACACCAGAGCGAAGAAATGGAAATATAAATTGAAGTAAATATTTCATCTCCTCGAGTGGGGATCGAACCCACAACCAGTCGGTTTTACAGCCACACCTTGTGCCGCTGCGCCACGACTGGCCTCATTTGGGTATTTCTACATATGACTATAAAAACTATTGTAGTATTACATTGCTCCTTTAATATAAAATAAATCCCACAACCTCTTATTCAATCTCCAGGGTCCAGCATAAAGCATAGCATAATATTGTATATAGTTAGTACTGTTTCAAATTAAGCTAAAATAGTGAATTAGGAAACTTCTACGGTAACAAACAAAATTTCGGGGATCAAAAGTTAATTTGGTCGGATTAGCTGGTGCAAGTTAATTTAGAACTAAATCTAATCATGGACCAATGTATGTATGTATGTATATCTAAATATATTATTTTGGGTGTTTTCACAATAAGACAAATAGAAAAGAGAGAATAAAAACAATCTCTCCGGGCATATATGAACGTGTTTTACGTAGTGATTTTTTTGTGCTTCTCATTGTGTCACACACATGAAAAGTTGGGCACAGGGAACCTGGAAACTTAATGTTAAGATGCTTCTCCATAATGATATTTCCACTCCTCACTCATTTATTCCCTCGAGTGGGAATCGAACCCACAATCGCGTTTACAGTCGCACGTCATTGCAATCTTTAAGTGTAGTAAATAAGTGGTCGCTTATGTGTATTATATTAGAAGTAACATTCTTAAAATATCATGTTTAGGAGAAAAGTGAATACAGCTTTTAATTAGACACTATCAAAGGAACTTAACGCCGCACTTTATCTAAACAAAACGTAGACATTTCTGTATATTATTTCAAGAAAATAAACACTTAAATTATATAATAATAACATACCTCAGAAAGTGCTTGTAATAGAATTTATCTAATGAGCTACTTACGGTGTCTGATTTCATAATTAATAGCTCTTAATAAATTACGGTAACTGAAAACCAAAGTTGACTTTGGAAATGAGAGATACTGCTTTCTTGATTTTCTTCTTAAAAATTCTTATAAATTAAATCAGCTTCACGCTTTATCCCGCACACAGCAGGGTAGGTAGAGGGAACCTAGTTCCCACTCCGTTTTCCACTGTCCACCAAATTTGGTAGGTATTGCGTGTTCCGTGGTGGAACTCAACGCCGCGCTTTCCAACGACACCAGAGCGAAGAAATGAAAATATAAATGTAAATAAATATTTCACTTCCTTGAGTGGGAATCGAACCCACAACCAGACGATTTTCCAGTCACACTTTGTGCCTCTGCGCCACGACCTTCTTATATAAAAAAAACAATAAAATATACGAAAAATCTTATATATACAATGAAATTAGACCAGTTGTGGCGTGTGACTGTAAACGTAGCAGGTTCTGAAAATACACCTTTTGATTTCTTTTCCAACTTTACGCTGTATCCTGCAGGATAAATAGAGTAGGGCAGGATCTCTCTCGCTCTATACTTTTCGCCGAATTCTGTAGTAATTGTGGCGAAACTTAACGCCGCGTTTTACCTTTTCAGACTTATTCAAAATTCGGTGGAACATGGGAAACCGAGTGTTTTATCACTGGGTTCCCTTTGCCCAGCCGCGTGCAGGATACAGCGTGAAACTGAATTTTAAAAATATAATAATACTAGCGACCCGCTCGCGGCTTCGCCCGCTTTAACTACTGAATTATTCATATAATGTACCTATGTTTGCAAAGCACTTAAGATTACTAATGTGAAAATTATTGAAACCTTAATGCAACCCACATTTTCGTAGCTCCAATAAGGATGTTCCAATTGTTTAAAAAAACACACACCTGAACAAATGACACAAACAACAGAAAACTTAAACGAAAAAAATTATAAACAACAGACTACCTACTATTCTCTTACCCAAAAATACTTAAACGAAAGATGTAACCAACAATGCCGCGACGAAATACATTATTTATATTGGATAACTCCAAAATACGTGCAATCGCTTCTAAATTTACTTTGCTATAGAGCCAGGCACAGAATTGAAGCATTCTCTCGTCCATCTTCGTAGTAGCTCCGAACGACATCTGGGCGTTGGTTCCATGGCCGAGGTCTCAAGCGATAACCTGCTCTAGAGCAGACACAGAGAGAGGCGTGCGGGACGGGATTGGAAAGATTATCAAATGCCATCTAGGCGGTCAACTCAGTCAGGTGAGACCCTCGGTTTCATGAGTCGCATTTGGAGGAGGATAGAAAGTCCCTCGGAAGTCATCTGACGTCTGACCTCGGGCGGCCGGATATGCCACGGAGTGTTGCTCCTTAGGTGCAGGTGACTCGATACATTGGCGCAGCGGAATGCGTTGGACGCGAGACGACCAATGTGTACCTCCAGGCTTTCTATTTTTAGGTTGCGGTGATGCGAGGTGTTTCTCACGTAGTATGGCGCCTGCGTCACTCGACGGAGG
>JAATLQ010036794.1:0-43176 GCA_013421005.1 Heliconius erato x Heliconius himera | reverse complement strand
AAAAAAATACTATAAATATTAAATATGCTCAATTATACAAAGTTTTTTTGTCAGCACCACTTTAAATAAAACCACAGTTTTAACTACTCTATAAAAAACCCAATAATAAAAAAGTTATGTTTTCAAACGAAATAAATAATAAAATTATCGTTGTAAAGTAAAATATAATATGTCGAGAACGACGCACGCACACATAAACCTATCAAAGGGAAACCGCCGCATACGCCTCATTCCGAAATCGAGTCGTAGATATTGGCGGCAAAGTTCAAAGTTCTAAAGATTTTAGTAGTATTTTTGTAGTAGTATGTTTACGTTATTGGTATCTATGCGTAACCGCGTCAGACGAAATATAGATATGAATAATCATCGTGAAATGAACAAAAAAACCTACGTCTTCACTGTTGATGTATATTGCTTAATGTCTTTAAAATATTTTACCCTATATGCTGTTTCCGTAAAAGGAGCGCTGACGCTTCTTATCTCTTCTTTGTTAAAGGCCGTCGCGGCATAGGGGCACAAAGTTGTGGCTGTAACGCGACTGGTGTGGGTCCGATCCCCACTTGGAGGATTGAATTATAATTTAATAATATTTTCATTTCGTTTAATAATATTTTCAGTTCGCACATCAGTCACACATTACACGCAATATCTTAACACTAAGTTGCCCTGCTAAAAGCGGGATAAAGCGTGTATCTGGTTTTAACTTTGTGTGAGCCGATTAAAATAAAGTCCAGTCCAGTTGAGGCCAGTCGTGGCGCAGCGGCACGAAGTGTGACTGTGAAACTGGCTGTTTGTGGGTTCGATCCCTACTCGGGGAGATGAAATATTTACTTAAATTTATATTTTCATTTCGTCGCACTGGTGTCGAGGTTAAGCACGGCGTTGAGTTCTGCCACTCAACACGCAGTGCCTCCAGAATTCGGCAGAAAGTGGGGAATGGAGTGTCTTAACACTAGGTTCCCTTTGCCTAACCTGCTGTGTGCAGGATACAGCGTGAAGCTGATTAAAATAAAACTAATACTCAATATTTAAGAGCAGTTTGCCAAAATACAAACAAAAAAAGTATTTAAATCGGTTAAGCAGTTTCTCAGATTATCGTGAAGAAACGCACAGACAAACAGACCAACTGACCAAGTTTTATTACATTGTTAATTGTAATATCTTCTATGTACAGACACTGATGAGTTAGGATTTTATTGTAAGTATCTATAAGTTATGTTTTTATTTCAAACATTCAATTGAAGATTCTTATAGGAGACTAGAGGGCGCGCGCGGCTTCGCCCGCTTATTAGAAGTGAATGATAAAAAAACCACGTTCAATAAAATATTTTTAACAGTCTGAATTTAATTTTTTATAAAAATCGGTGGCAATTTAAAGATTTTTCCATATAAACTTTCAACCCCTTATTTGAACCCTTAGGGGGTGAATTCTAAAAAAACCATGAAACACGTGTTCAATGAAATATTTTTAAGAGTCTGAATTTCAAATTTTATAAAAATCGGTGCAGATTAAATTTTTTTTCCATACAAACTCTCAACACCAATTTCATTCCTTTAGGGTTAAAATTTTTCAATATCCCTTCTTAGTGGATGTCCAAAATATGAAAATAAACATCTGCCCAAATTTCACGTTTCTACCATCAGCGGTTACGGCTCTGCGTGCGTCTTACCTCAGTCAGTCAGCACAAGTCCTTTTATATATATAGATACAAAAATGCGACCTAAAGTTTTAATAACTTTCTCTAAAAAAATCTTCATTGCGCTGCAAACATACATAATAGGTATATCAAAACACGAACATATTTCAGTGTGTTAAGTAAATAATTCTGTCGTATAAGCGGGCGAAGCCGCGAGCGGGTCGCTAGTTTAATAATAAGAAAGATGTACCCATAGGTGATATGTGCTCTGTTTAAACTAAAATCAAACGTATTTTAGTTTAATAATAACTAAATCATGAAAATATAACGCATACAAAAAAATTATACGTAAAATATTTCATCTCCTCGAGTGGGGATCGAACCCACAACCATTCGACTTTACATTCACACTTCGTGTGGATGTAAAGTCGGCTCATTTTATTATTTTAATAATACGTAAAATAATAAAATAGGCCAGTCGTGGCGCAGTGGCACGAAGTGTGAATGTAAAACCGACACTCTGGTGTCAAGACAAAGCTCAACACGCAATACCTCCAAAATTCGGCAGAAAGTGGGGAACGGAGTGTCTTAACACTAGGTTCCCTCTGCCTACCCTGCTGTATGCGGGATACAGCGTGAAGCTGATTTTTTTTTGAAATAATAAAATATTGATACAGATTTAGAAATAAAATTAAATCCTCAATAATTTATAATTATTTAATAAACATATATTTTATGATTCCTTCTAAAGCTACGACTACGTCAAAGTACTGAAATGATTAGACCTCTTGTTAACTGTGTATGTACTTTGCATTACGTTTACGCGCAAGTCTGTACTGTAGTATGTTAACAAAGCAATGCTCAGGAATATGAGAGAAACATTGTTCCTTTGGGACAGATAATAAATATTGTTGTCTTTTTCTTTGTATTTTGAACAGTTGAATGCGACGAACTTTATGTAAAATAATTGTAGTTTTATAACAAAAATGCTTTTATTATTATAATTATGTGGCAAATACAAATCTAGATTAATTTAATACAATATACAAAATTTGTATTTTGATACTTTTATTTACTTTTTACTCCTTAATAAAAAATATAAAGAACGTTATTGTCTAATTAGTGTAGGATAATGACCTAATAATATTTTTATTGTGGCATTGCCAAAGTTATTAGTGCTCAGCTGGCACGTTTGGAACGCCATAATTAAACAACAGAAATGAATAATTTTATGCTACTAATATACTGAAGGAAGTTCCTACGGAACGGTGGCGAGGGCGATATTTAACGATACGGTAAAAAAATTAGACGGCAGGTACCATGTCAAAAAGTTTTCCAGAATACCCCTCATGATAAATAGGGTACAGCGAGGATACGCGCGCAAAGCAAAAGTATCAAGCCCTTCACAAATTATTGGGTGCTCAACGATTAGAATAGCCCTACGTTGTGTGCAATCAAAGCTGATACTTGAGCGCATCAGCCCAGAGATGAAAACAGTATTCCCTATTTGGCCCTATACACTACAGTGCCAAATGATATCGTTATATATATGATTTTTGAGGCCGGTCGTGGCGCAGCGGCACGAGGTGTGACTGCAAAATCGACTGGTTGTGGGTTCGATTCCCACTCGAGGAGATGAATATTTACTTAAATTTATATTTCCATTTCTTCGCTCTGGTGTCGAGGTTAAGCGCGGCGTTGAGTTCTGCCACTCAACACGCAATGCCTCCAGAATTCGGCAGAAAGTGGGGAACGGAGTGTCTTAACACTAGGTTCCCTCTGCCTACCCTGCTGTGTGCGGGATACAGCGTGAAGCTAATTTAATTTTTAATATATATGACCGTTTTGCCGGTGACAGCCAGGTTCTTCAAAGCTAATTTATTCTTGCTTTCCAGATGATCGCGCAGCAGTCACACGAAACATTAAGGCCCATTATGCTGACACTGGGCGCGGTTTTAAGAAGAGTTTGTTAAAAGACCGGCGGCACGACAAATGGATCGAGACTCGTTTATAATTTTATTTACAAAATTATTTTAAATTGATTTTTTTTTGCTTAGAAACTAATAACCTCGTTATTTACTATTGTATCATATATAAAATCCTCCTAATGTTGTTCTAGTATTTAATAATATATGTTTTTTTGTCTTTCAAACAGAATAAAACAATACAATACAAATGGTTAGTGCCCGAAATTCTGAGAATTAATCAAAAGCTTTTCCTAAAGCTTCGTATAACAGTTTACAAGGTTTATTGACAGATGGCGCTGCTTTAATAAAATTTAACTACAATTGTACAAACATTATTTAATTCTAGTATAAATACTTAACAAATATTACACATTTTCTTGTTATTTAAAATGTATTTTTATTTACATACTGATACACGGTTTGTTATTCGCTTAAATGAACTTATATACAATAATATTTCACTGTCTGTGGATCATAAGTAAAGATTAATATTCCTTTTTTATCTGTACCTTTAACTAACTTTGTTGATCTTTGCCATGAATATTCCAAGCTTGTTATGATAAATGAGCTGTATATAAAACATTTATAGCTTCTTAGTTATAATAAATGGAAAATTAATTTTGTTGTTTATGCGTTAAATTCCTAACAGTGCCTTATAAGTTAAAGTGCAATATTAAAATAAACTCATGAGGTGTTTCACGATCGGACTTCATTTGTTTTCATTATGACGAAGCGCCGAAGAATAGTTCAAGCCGACAAAATTATACAAAATGTTATCTACGTCTTTTGTTTGTTAATGTTTTTACAATTAAAAGGTATGATCATTTAACATATTGTATATTATATGATTTTAAAACTTTGTTATACAGTTTTAGTCATGAATGTATTTGTTTGTTTATCAGGTTATTACTCGAGCGTAAGTAATCCTGTGTTGTTATATTCTACGGCTTCCAATATACGAATAGTAAATACTTCTAAATTAGTTAAATATAATGCAATAATTAAGGGATTGGAGCAAGGCTCTGCTGTAGATTTCCTATATAGGAAAAATTTAGTATGCTGGTCGGAACAGACTGCGGAATTGATACAATGTATGGAATATAATAGTACACATTCGGGACAGAAGGTAGGCAAATAACCATTTTAACAATTATTATTTCCTTTATAATAGTCATATTCCTTTATAATAATCATATTGAAAGATATTAATTAAAACTTTCATATCCTATTAAAAATATAAAAAAAAACAATATTTATAGGTCAGAATAGTCTCTACAGGCTTAATAACACCATCAGGTATTGCAATTGATTGGTACACTGAAAAGATATACTGGACAGATGGAGAAACTAATAGAATTGAAGTGATAGGCATAGATCAAAAATATAGAAAAGTCCTTTTCTGGTCAGATATTGATCTAGCTAGGGCTATTGCAGTTGTTCCTAAAGAAGGGTTTGTATTATTTAATTTTCCATCTTTAAGAATTATATTTACATATTGCTTATATTCAACACTGTCTTGAGTAAATCAATACTCAGTTCAATTCCCACTTGGCAAAAAGTTTTTTTTTTCTTGCTCTGGTAAGGCAAATAATAGTGACATATAATATTAGTGTGTCAGTAATAATATTTTTAAAATTATGTAGGTTGTGACATAGGGGCACAAGTGTGTGACTTGTGGGGAATTAAATATTTAATACTTTTATTTTCTTGCTCTGGTAACAAAAAAAGCTCAATATTGTTCCTATTTGCTTAGGACATTATTATTTAGTTTGTTTATCCCCAAAGTTAAAAAAATGCAGCTATAATACTTTATTCCCCCAAAACTTTTCACTTATAAAAAAATATATATTATTAAGAAATAATAATAATAAAGCCATTTATTTTCCTATAAACATAAAGTTAAACAAATTTGACAGAATTTACAAAAATAATAAAATTTACAGTAAAATTTAATTTTCCCATGTTATTTTTTTTTCTTTCTTTGTATATTCTTAGTTTTATTTGTTAAGAAACATCATATTTAAAAAAGCAACATAATATTATATAATAAGCACACTATATTATTTTCTTTATAGGTTAATGTTCTGGACTGACTGGGGAGAGATCCCAAAAATTGAAAGAGCGGGTATGAATGGAGACCCAGCCACTAGGAAAGTTATTGTTAAAGACCATATTTTTTGGCCGAATGGAATAACAGTGGACTATGACAACAATTTCATATACTGGGTGGATTCCAAATTACAATTTCTAGATGTCATAGACTTTAGTGGCAACAAAAGGAAGAGGATTGTTAAGGAAGGATTGAAGTATCCATATGCTTTAACTTTTTTCAATGATAGACTGTATTGGACTGATTGGGAGACAATGTAATTTTTTTTTTTAAGTAATTTCGTAGATGTTACTATTTCTTTATCAACACAAATCTTTTCTAAGTAAAGTGAACAACAATATTAAAATCGTAAACATTCTAGAGCTAAATTCAAACCAACAACTATATACTATTTCTTTAACTATGTCAATTCAATAAATGGCTCACCTAAATTTAAATTCAAAACATAAGTTGCTGTGATGCAGTGGGCCACCATCTCATTATAAATGTAGTGATTGTTTGTTTGATACTGACTCATGAGAAAAAGATATTTCATTTTCCTATTATACAATTTGTGGTGCTCAATTCCACCAATCAACATACAACATTTCATCACCAAATGTTGACATTCAATTTTCTCTGCTTACGATGCTACATGCAACATAAGTGAAACTAAAAGAACAATAAAACAATTTCAAAGTATGTAAAACATTAAAATACTGTTTCCAGGATAATCTACACGTGGGATATAAATACACACACTGGTTTGAAGGAAGTTCAAAGATCTGATTCAGCCCCAGTTGACATCAAAGTTTTTGACAATAGCAGGCAAGTGATGCCCACTGGAGACTACCCTTGTAAAGATAATGAAGGATGTTCACATTTGTGCCTTTTAGCTCCTTATCCCCCAGGTAAGTTATGTATAATTCAAATTATGATTTTAACAATATTTTTAGCATTAAATTATAAAAAATATATTTTGTTAGCTTAGGTTGTATTTGTATATAAATAACAAACCATGGTGTTAAGTTCGAACAAAAAGTTGAAAAGTTGAAGATTGAGCGAAAAGTGGAGAGATAATCACTGCCTTAACTGCTATACGCGGTTAAACACTGTAAAAAATATAAAACTAACTTTTGTTTCCAGGTTACGTCTGCGCCTGCCCGACCGGCGTCAAACTCATAGAGGGTAGTAACACAACTTGCCACAATGGCCCACAGTCTTTATTGCTTGTAGCTCAGAGATCGATGATATCTAAAATATCATTAGATTCATCGGATTTCACCCCCTACCCTTTGCCTTTGAAGGATTTAAAACAAGCTCTTACAGTGGATTTCGATCCTAAAACTGAATATATATATTGGGCAGACAGTTTGGTAATTTTAATTTCTTATTATCATTTATTTAAGATGCTGTGTTTTTAAATTTCATATATAAATAATAAATATTATGGTTGAAGTGAATATTGAAAGTGACACAAAAAAATATAGATAATACACAATAGACAATATGCAAATAAAACACTACACACGTTCTTTGCAATTAAATAATTGTGATAAGACCTCGCTCTGGTAAAAAGACAAATCCCACTATTTGTCTTTTTAATTGAGTTCCACCACTCAACACGCAGTCTCAGAGTCATTGGTTGTTGTGCTGTAAATGGGGAACATGAGGTTTCTTGTTCATATACTACTGTATACAGAATACAGTATTTATTTTTGTTTATTTATTTAATCATTTGAACCATTTACCAAAGTTATACAAGAAACAATTTGTATGATAATAACCGCATTAGTGAAACGCTGTGTCGCGGCTATTAACGCCCACCTCACAAGCGTTGCTTAATATCAAAAAATAAATTACTACCTGTTGTAAATACATACATGAAACAGAGCAAAATTTACAATAAAATAGAAAAAAAAATATAAAGTAAGGTATAATAAAAATATGCGTGTGTGTTTATGTGTGAATGTTTGCGTGCGTGTTGTGTGTGTATGCGTGTGTAAATGTCTGTGTGTCTGAAATTCTAAAAAAATTCTTGAAATTCTAATTTAAAAATAAAAAGAGATTTATAACATGTTTATATAATTACAATTGCAGTCTAAAACAATATCGCGAGCGCGTCTCGACGGCAGTGAGCAGTCGACAGTGATACACAGCAGTGGCAAACCAGACTCAATTGCAATAGATCCTATAGCAAGAAATATTTATTGGACCGACCCTGTATCTGATACTATTACAGTTGCCAGATTAGATGGCAGCTCTCGGAAGGTAAGTTTTGGAGTTTTAACCATATAAAAGGAAAGTTCCCAAATGGCAATGGTAGTGGGTTTGATTCTCAATTGAAAATAAAAAGGGCACCAAATTAGTTTATTGTGTGAATATCTAGGGACTATAATAGATAATATGATAGCCATGGTAGGAAAATGTTTCCCATTACCTGATTAAGATTGAAATAGCTGGAGATTAAATATTTTTATATTTCTTTTTTTTTATTTGTGAGTATATCTTATAAATATAGTATAATAGTTTATATTTATTTATTAACTTATTAAGATTGTATTGTTGCTTATCTGTAGATATTGAGATAATTAAAATATTTTGAATATATTTTGTTTTGGAACATAGTAGGATTTGAACCCGCGCCTTGTGAAAGCTCCATAATCGAAATGTCATTAATTATGTTCTTGTTAAATGTTTGAATTAACAAAACATACGAATTTAACTTATTTTTTTTATCTATAGGTAATAATCCACGATGATCTATTCAATCCTCGCGCCATTGCTTTACATCCCACTGCTGGCTGGATGTTCTGGTCAGACTGGAATGAGAAAAAACCTAAAATAGAAAGAGCTAACCTAGACGGAAGTGATAGACGATTGTTAATATCAGAAAAACTGACATGGCCCAATGGGATTGCATTGGATACAGTGAACAATAAACTTTACTGGGGTGATGCTAGAATGCATAAAATAGAGGTATCATATTTTACTTCTTGTTTTGTTATTTTAAATTATTATGTTATATACATATTTCTACACAGACACTCACTTACTAGTAATTTGTTAGTGTTATAAATTGTTTGTTTTCTTAGATTAGTCCCAATAAACAAATATTCATATGATCTGGGAGGTTCTTTTTTTTTATATAAAACAGTGTCGGTTTCTGGCCTTAAGCTTTGTTGAACAGAAGTTTTTATTTCTAATTATTTATTTTTACATTTTACATAGTTTTATTGTAATAATTTTTTAACTAATTTTCTTATATTTTTAAACATTTTTTAAAGTGTTATTCCACACTTAGGAAAGAAAAATACATAATTAGAAAACGTATAAAAATTTGAACTTAGCGGGACTCGAACCCGCGCCTCCTTGAAACCTGGGAAACCGACCAGGTTTCCAGGAGTCTTGGTCCTTATTAATATTTTTTTAATTTTCTAATTATGTATTAATCTTCTTATATTTTAGAAATGATTGGTAATTTTCTTAGAGAAAAAATTGTTGAAATCTTTACTTTAAATTTTTAATTATATATGTAACAAATGTAATTAAAATTACAGGTATGCAATATGGACGGTACAAATAGAACAGAGTTACACAGCAGTGATATCCTTCACATATTTGGTTTGACGTTACTAGGACAACAGTTGTACTGGACTGATATGCAAAGGCGGACCTTGGATAGGATTAATAAAGATACTGGTATGTTTTATTTATTATTTTTCTACTAGCGTTGTCTGGCGACTTCGCCTGCTTGGAAAAGTAAATTGATATCATTTAAATTAGTGAAGCTGTTTCTAAGATTCGTGTGCGCAAACAAAAAATATTGTCTTGGGTCGTTCCTTTTACTTTGATAGATGATAGCGTCCAAGAAATGTTATTTTTATTTTCATTGTATGTAGAGATGAGTTGTTGAGGTACAATTAACTTCATTTTTAAAATAATAAGTTATAGTACTTACTACTTTAAGTAATAAGTGTTCTTGTCATGGAATTGTTGTTATTAAAGTAAATACAAATAAATTATAATGTGTTTAAATATAATAATGTTGAAATTTGATTTTATTTCTCTTTTTGGAAGAAACAGCATAATAAAATTAAGATGAATACTTTACACTCATCTGTTTACATAAAAGAGTACTAAAATAGTGTACAAATGATGCCATTGTGGCAACATTACAAAATGTGAGTGTAGGTTTCATTCCCATTCAGGAATAATTAAAAAGATAATACTAATCAATTACATTATTACAAAGGTGGTGAAAGACAATCAGTGGTAGAACAAATGGCGAATATGATGGGACTGAAAGCGATACGTCTAAAACAGCCACTAGGACAAAATGCATGTTCAACTGCAAATGGCGGATGTTCGCATTTATGTTTTAATAGACCAAACGATTATGTGTGTAGCTGTCCATTAGGTGAGTTGAATACAATTGAAAGTTTAATACTAAACTACAATCAATAATAAAAATGCAGTCGAATTGGTAACCTTCTCCTCCTACAGAAGTGGGTTAAAAAAAATAGAAAAGACAGTAACAACTATAAAATAAGTTTAAGGCAGTATAATATGTATTATTAAAATAAAAAACTAGCTCAATATGTTTGTGAGAAGTGTACACATACAGTGTATAAATACGTAGTTATAATATTTTTCTAAGTAGTAATTCTACATTTTGTCATTATTTCTAGGTCTGGAACTAAGTAACGATAATAAAAATTGTATAGAACCAGAAGCGTTTCTAGTATACAGCAGAAAAAACGTAATTGGTTTAATAAGCGTGGAAAATGAAAATAACGATGCGGTACTCCCCATAAGAGAGTTAAAGGAAGTCAGGTAATTATGGTTTTAAATATAATACTTCATTGTTACTTACATTGATTTTAGTTTTCGATTGTACATACATATGCATATACAAAGTAGTGGAAAGTTGTGAAAGGAAAGATCCTTCTGGCCATTACCAATTATTTATATGGAAATTATACTATACTTAGTGTAAAAACAATTCTTTTAATATTTAATATTTCTTAAGTTTATAGATTTTTAGTAACTCATATTTCAATGTTATTGCAGTGCCTTAGCAGTACATGTGTCTGGTTCAAAGATATACTGGTCTGATAGTAAAAGTAGGACGATTAATCGTTGTTCAGTAAACGGAGCTAACATAGAGAGGATATTGGAATGGGTTGGATTTGTTGAAGGTGAGCTTTGATATTTTAAAGTTGTTGCTTATTTTATAATATAATGTGGGAGAATATAGTGTATTATCACCAATTTCTGATTATTTTGCTATAAAACTGTGTTACAAATCTTGTTTATAGGTCTCCATTTGCTATAATAGTATTAGAAAATTGTGAATGTATGTCATATTTGAAAGTAAAATAATAATAAAAACCTTTATCTTTACCTGAATTATTCAGAATAATTGGATCAATTTACTAGCTAAAAAAATAGAAACAGTTCTCTCACCAATTTTAAAAACATGAGCAATTATATTATTTAGTTTCTTTTATAAAATTTCTTTAACATGACATTATGTAACGTTACAACTATAATAAAAAGATTGAACTTATCTTGAAGACGTCGTGCTGACTATATACGCCGCGACAGTTGTGAACTCGGTTCTCACTCGCGAGAATGAGTTATTTATATTTCCTCGCTTTGGCGACAAGTCAAACCGAGGCGTCGAGTTCCGCTAGCGAGTTTAACACTAGATTCCCTCTGCCTTGCAGGAAAAGTTTGTAAGAAATTGCTTTTTCCACGTATTTTGCAGGCTTAGCAATAGATTGGTCAGGTCAAAACATATATTGGACTGATACAACAATTCAACGTATAGAAGTTGCAAGATTAGATGGTTCCAGCCGACGCACCCTTATATGGCAAGGGCTAAAAAGACCTAAAAGTATCGCTTTGGATCCACGTAAAGGGTACATTTATATTATTAACTATTAATTGCCTGCTAGTTCCGCGCTGTCTTGAAGCTAATAATATTAGGCTACTTCTTCTTTTACTTTGAAATACCGATACAGCAATAAGCTGTAATGAAACCCTTATGAAACTTGCCATTTTATTTTAATTTACCTCCCTCTGTTATAAAGCTGCGCTACACTAGCCAAGTTATGAACAAACAAACAAACTCTTATCAAGTATTATACTTGAAAATTATTAAGTATTATTATTTTTTGTTTTATTACAGTTTTATACATTAGTACTTATGTAATATGTTTATACAGAAAGTACGATAGAGAGATCTATACATTTTCTATAATATTATTTACTTTATTTCCAGCTACATGTACTGGTCAGAGCTAGGCTCAAAGACAATCAAGCGCGCTACAATGGACGGGAGTTCCCCGACAGTATTATTCGAACAAGTGGGCAAAGTTCAAGCTCTGGCCATAGACTACGAAAAGCGACTTATATACTGGGCGGCTCTAGACACGCCTACTATAGAATATGCTTTCCTTAATGGAACCGGAAGGAAAGTGCTAATTGCAAATGTCTCCATGCCATATGCATTAGCTTTGTATGGAGATAAACTGTTTTGGGGTGATTGGGTTACAGGTAGGTTACTTTTTTGTTATTAGGGACTAGATGAAGGCATAGGCAAGGAAGTATTTTAACTGAATCTCTTTTTAACATACATTCTCCTTTTGGGTAATTATCTCTTCTTAATCATACAATTTTTTTTAAAGGTCTAGTAGAAGTAGCACAGAAAACAAACAGTACAAATCGCCACATAATTCACAAACATTTAGACTACATATCGGATTTGAAGGTGTACCATCGTGCAAGAGACACACTGTCTAACCAATGCGGAGTGGACAATGGCGGCTGTTCGCACCTGTGTTTGCCGTTACCCAATAACGATTACAGATGCGCCTGTCCCACGCATTACAAGTTGAATAGGGATAATTTGACATGTTCAGGTTTGTTCTCTTTTTATTTGCAACCCTTATAAAGTCACTTTATTATCTGTCTCTATGTGTGTCTGCATGTCAATTCTCTTTTTTTTCTACAATCCCTTGCTGTTGTTGTTTGGCTCGTACTTCGTAGTAGAGTTGAGTTGATATAAACCACAGGATTAGCAAATAAAAGTTTATTAAGTTAGTTACAAAGTTTATGTTTAAGTTGGATGCCAATCCGATGTGAGAGCTTACTGGGAACCTAGTGTTAAGGCACTCCGTTTCCCACTTTATACCGAATTCTGCAGGTATTGCGTGTCGAGTGGTAAATCTAAACGCCGCGCTTTGCCTCGGCACCAGAGCGAATAAATGGAAATATAAATTTTAATAAATCTAGATCTAGACAATGTATGTTTTGCAATATTTTTCAGAACCGGAAGAATTTTTGTTATTTGCCCAGAAGAATGCGATCGGACGAATATTAGTTGCGAATGGCGAATGTAATGAAGCATTTATTCCTTTGACGGGACTTAAAAGCGTGAGAGCTATTGAATATGACCCTATTAATAAGTAAGTCTAATAAAGTACTCTTATTTATTTATTTAAGTTTACTAGTGGCTTTTATATGGGAAACATTTATATGAAACTTTTTTAAATCTTTTTAATACTAGCAAAATTAACCTTAAAAAAAAGAATCAATTATATAAAATTTAATATATATTTTTTTTATCTGTTGTACTGTGGGACTACTCGCAAAAAGCAGAAACCTTCTCCACTTATATTCGCTCGCCTATTGCGGGCTACTAACCCCTTCAGAGTGTTCTGGAGTTTCCTTTACATAAATTGTTATAACCTAATAACCTTATACATTTTCAGACACCTATACTGGATGGACGATGACTCACATTCTATAAAGCGGGTACCCATTTCGTATTCGACCACGTCCGCCGTTGCCGACTCCTCCGTGGTAGTGACCGGTCTCTCCCGTCCCTTCCACATGGTGCTCGATGTGTTAGGAAGGACATTGTACTGGACTTGTTTTGACACGGACTCTATTAATGCTACGTCTATTGATAATAACTCTTCAACTGGGATTATATTGAGACGAGAGAATATGATGCCGAGGTTACTAGCTTTTCATCAGACTAAAAGGTATTTGTAAGAATTTATCATGTAATAACGTGTTGTATTAGCCACATATAGCTGGATATGTAGACGAAATATAGTGGTAAGACACTTCATTCCCCATTTCTCGCTTAACTTTCGGAAAATTTCGTGTTGAATGTTGAAGCTGAACGCCACGCTTTGTCATATATTTAAATGAATATTGTTTATACCTCCAAGTAGGAATCTTACCCAGACGCTGTGCCGCTGCGCTACGACAGTTTCAAATAAGTCGTATTTTACTACATAATACATATATTAATTTATACTGTATATTAAACCAGGCAATGCTCCTACATTTTTATTCCTGATTGTTCATAAATTTGCATATAACTTTGTTTTTTTTTAATCTACAGAATACTCATCTGGAGCGACGCGGGGCTCAACGCCGTGATGCGCGCGGACCCGGACGGCGGCGCGCGCGGCGAGGTGGCGCGCGCCGCCAACGTGTCGGCGCTGGCGCTCGACCACGCCTCCGACACGCTGTACTGGGTGGTGGCGCGCCAGCTCTACGCCGCCGACCTGGACGCGCCCACCACGTGAGTGCACAGATTATATACTAACATTGTATAAACTACAAAATATTAAATAATATTTTTTTAATAATGCTCACGGACATGAAATTTACTTAGTTTGAAAAAGATACTTTTGTTAGACTTTGTTTTATAAGAGTTCACATTTATTTATCTGTAATTACTAAAATTACTTATCTAACGACGAACGCGCGTTGTTAAGTGGTCGGAATGCTTGTATAGTAAGTAAAAATCAAACGTATTTTTTAAATATTTATCGTACTTAAAACATCATAAACATTTGTGGGCAGGCGGCGCGTGATCTGGCAGGGCGGCGCCGTGGGCGCGCTGGCGGCGTACGCGGGCGCGCTGTACCTGGGCGGCGAGCGCGCGCCCATGCGCCTGGCGCTGCAGCGCCGCGACGCGCCCGCCGCGCCGCTGCCGCACGTGGCGCGCCTCGCCGCCGCCGTGGCCGTGCTGCGCGTGGCGCGCGACCACCCCTGCTACGGCGGCCGCGCCTGCGCCGGCGAGCCCGGCGCGTGCGGCGCCGCCGGCCTCTGCGGCTGCGGCCTGCACTGCGCGCGCGAGCGCCGCGCCTGCGCGCCCGCGCACGTGGCCTGCGACGCCGCGCACTGCATACCCGTCGAGTGGAGGTTACATATATACCTTTTTTAAATAATATATCTCAATTAAAATTCACTAACAAAATGTTCTCGACACACAACAGGTGCGACGGCCAGCGCGACTGCGCGGACGGCTCGGACGAGGCGCGCTGCGACCCGTGCGCCGGCCTGCGCTGCGCCGACGGCTCCTGCGCCGCCGCGCTGGGCGCGTGCGCCGCCGGCGCCTACTGCGCGCGCGACCCGCTGCCCGACGCCTTCAGGTGACACCCCTATCCTGCGCTAAGGTTGCCCACATCAGTACCACTACAGACGTGACGGCTCCAGCGACTCCTACGCCGACGGCGCCAGGTTTAGAAGGCGTCCTTGTCTACACTAGAGTTGCTAATATTACTACTACTAAAAATGCAAACCATGCGCCTTAAAGTGACACCCCTACTTCAAACTAACTTTACAAATGTTACTTCGACGTACCATTACAATTTTTACATTACGATTTTTAAAATAATGAATTAAAAATATAGTACATAATATATTTTATGTATACAACAATAAATTGTCATTTTAGTATGTAATATATTACAGAATATAAAATATATACTAATATTTTCATTTTCTCACTTTAGTGTCAAGATGTTAAGTTCCGCCATTCACTACGTAATGTTTGCATTATTCGGTGGAAATTGGGCAGAGTGTCTTAACACTAAACTCCCTCCGCGTATCCTGCTATATGTTGATACAGCATGAATTTAAAAAAAATATATATTTGCATATAGATGTGACGAGCGTCTCTGCTTACCACCAAAGTTTCTATGCGACGGGCGCGCGCACTGCGAGGATGGCAGCGACGAGGCGCCCGCCATTTGCGGATATGTTCGTAAAGATCAGGTATTTATATGTACATATTTATTATATTTTTTTATTGTCATATTGTTGTTAAATTTATAATGTAGTGTTTAAAATGAAATTGAGTTTTTAGTTGATATTTAATAATAGGTGCAGAATATAGTGATATTTTCTTTTGATTTTTTTTGTATTGTTCAGTTTTATCAGTAATCAGTGCTTTTATTTTAAGCAAATGTGATGAGGGTGTTATGAAATGAAAATAAAACTATTTTTTCTGTCAATATATTTAAATTTGAAACGTGTGTTCCAGGTGGTGTCGCCGACGGGCGGGCGCCAGTCGCACGCGCTGGTGGCGTGCGGCGTGGTGGCGGGCGCGGGCGCGGCGCTGGCGGCGGCGTGGGCCGCGCTGCGCCGCGTGCGCCGCGCGCGCCGCCCGCCGCCGCGCCCCGCCTTCGCCTTCAAGCCCGACCCGCCGCGCCCCGCCCGCGACCTCTTGTATGAACAGTCAGTATATTTATATAATATTTAGTATATTAGTCTTTAAGTAGTGTGAAGTAGGATTTGTTCAATTATTACTTTTTTTATTTTTACCATTTAACACCCAGTGACCTATTAATAGGACGAAAAGTGAGATATAACACTAGATTAATATTACTCTATTTACCCTCCCGTATACAACGTGAGATTAACAAAAAATAACATTATCCCCAGAACGAGCGTATCCGGTACTTTGTCACCATCAGCTTCGGCGTCTGCGTCGGGGTCGGCGTCGGACAGCCTGTGCGGGCGCTACCCGCGACCCACCGCCAACCCGCCGCCCTCGCCCGCCACGCACCCGCGCCGCCGCGCCTACCGCCACTACCGCACGCACCCGCCGCCGCCCACGCCCGCCTCCACCGACGCCAACGAGTCCGAGTCGGAGCACGCGCGCGCGCCGCCGCCCTCCCCCGCGCCCGCCGCCGACTGGCCCGCGCGCCTGGTGCAGTAGCCTGTGCGGGCGCTACCCGCCGCCCCCCGCCCACCCGCCGCCGTCGCCCGCCACGCACCCGCGCCGCCGCGCCTACCGCCACTACCGCACGCACCCGCCGCCGACTGGCCCTCCGCCGCACTGCGCGCCTAGTGCTTACTTTTTATTTATCTTATTTTCTTCTATTGTGCGCATAGCACAAGAGTCCAGAAAGTCTGCTTTCAGGGCAGCCACGACTCGTCAACCGCACTCCGGATCTCGCAGCACAATCCCCCTTCCTCCCACCCCGAAACTCCCCCACTGCATTTGCAGTACAACAACTTCAATTTAAAACCATAACTTGACCCTATTTAGACCCTAATTACATGATTTTGAACCTACTACTAAATAATAAGTACACTTGGTGCATTTGCAAATTTTTCCTAAAACTACTTAAGAGCTAGCTGTATTCATATATAGTTGGACTGCGTAAAAATTTTAAAAATTGTGTAGGTTTAATTTTAGGCGTGAGTTAATTCAGTTCAGACGGGATTGTTATCGTTAATTATTCTATACGAAACAACGATTTATGCCAATTAAATATTTATTAATTATGTTTACTTTTGGTAAGCAATTTACATGTTCAATTTGCCATTTGTTTAAAGAGTAATAACATTTGCTTGTATAAAAAATTTAGTGCGTCCTTCTTGGTGGTAAGGTACAGATAAGAAAGCTTATATAAAGTAAAAAAAAAATACGTAAAAATATATTCAGAACGGCCGATGAATCGTGGCCACACTGGTGTTAGCTGTAAATGGCTATACGGATATAATTTTTTTTTTATTTTGTTGTCGAACTATGTTCAAGGCGGCCATAACTCGTCGGGCATTCTGCATATGCTAAAAGAATTAATTGATTGAGTCCAATATCTGTAGTGGGCGTATATTGTATTAGGTGATAAGATACCTATAGTACCAGATGTTGGAATACATGACAAGATAAGAAACTATCATAGTAGATTACACCCCCTTTAATTCGAATTATATTATATAATTGGTAAGTCAAGGGAAATTACCCACATTACTGGGTAGACAGCTGAAAACCGTACCGAGTGTCTTAACTTTTGGTTCACTCTACCCACACTTCTATATGCAGGATTGTTTTTTATAGAGAAATAATTTGATATAATAATGACTTTATTTACTTAAAAAACTAGTGTTACTTCACAAAATATATTATTTTTTTGCAACAAATAATAATACGACTAATGTATCATTTCTTTTTGTATTTGTAACACGCACAATAATATGATAAACATATTATTATAGGTAAAAAAAAATCAAGTATATTATATTCGACCAATGTAACATTTGGAATTTGAATACTATTCTTCTTAAATAGGTATCCACTTAAGAAGAATATTATGTTATATCGGTTCGATTATTTGCTCGTTTCGACTAATTTCAGTTAGTTATAATTATTTTGTGAAATTAAAGTTTTAACAAATTTCTTATTGGCAGCAGTTTTTTATATTTCTGCAACGGTCTTAATTGTTTGTGATATTTTAAATAAACAAAAGTTATTTGTTTAAGCGTACAATTCGTTCTCATTTAGACTGCGCCTATTTCTGAAATTATCCAAAAGAGCTCTTATATCGGATTCGGTTATGGTTACAGATAGTTATTTATTTCGGTTATTCGATTGTTTCGATTTTTGGTTACGAAGCTCCATAACATAGCTAATAATTTTACTATTACTACGTTACTATTCAACATGGGCAATAGCATTTATTAACCCGTCAATATTCTATGTGAACGTTCGATTTGGTGCTATTTCAATGTTCGTGCCTCAAATCTAGTTGTATGGATAACTAAATATTGTAAATATTATAAAGAATTTATTGTAAATAAAATCTTATTGTCTTACATATAATATTAATTATAACATAGTTTGTATTATAATTTTAAACGATTATAAAACTTTTGTCTCTTAATTGTTTTGTGATGCTGTCCCTTTCTAACTGTTGTAAAAAGAAAAAAGACGGCACTATAGTTATTTGTCTAACACTCAGAAATTTATTTATATGATAACATAAACAGATGGTTGACTAAACTTATTATAATGTATTTTATTACGCTGAGGCCTCACAACGGCAGATTTAGCGCTAATATCTCATGAAATTCAAGCAAGATTGATGATGACGGTACTACTCTGTATTTCTTGACGAGTGTAAATTAGTATTTTTTTTATTATATAAATACAATTTATTATTACCAAACAAAGAAAAAAAAAGATTCGTAGTGTGACGTACTGGCACTTGAGCCTAAATCCCAAACATTAACGTCATGTATCGCTAGTGTCTCTAAGTGTAAGATTTTGAAAATAATAGTCATATTTTATCACAGTCACAATAAAGGTACAATACACTAACAATATTCTTTATATTATAGCCATGATGTTAAAATATAGGCGTGTCAACTTATTTTTTCTTTTGTATAACTTTTTTGGTATTATTTACTACTCCTTTGTAGGTGTTTTTTTTTGTAGACTATTTATTTCTGTTTCTTTTAATTGGATATTTGGAGCTTAAGCGTGTATTCTTGACTAAAATATGATATATAATTAGGTCGTAATATTATATTTTTAATATAAGATTACACTAAAGTAATAGTCAGAATTCTTTAAACGCACAAACAAATGATTAACTGAATTTAAATATTTTTGCATTAATTATATTTACATATAAATATAACAATTACTATACAGAGTAATTTAAATCATTATTGAAGAGGTGAGATCTTTATAAAATAAGTTTAAAATTCATAGTTATATTGAAATATTTGTTTCTTGTATCTGCATCCTAAACGCACATACACACTTACATAGCATTAACATTAACTCAATAATATTTAATAAACATTATTATGTACATATATATAACTCACTTTTTAAACTTTATTAAAACATATAAGCGATAATTCTATAATTTTGAGTTCTAGTTATTAGAATTTGTTATAATTTTTAAGGATTTTTGTAACCGTTGTACAGACAGGCTTGTATCCATTGAAAGATACTTGTGTGTAATGAGTTTGACGTTTTGCTAATAAACTTTTGTACCTGTTTATTACGTTTCTTTTTATTGTTATTAAAATGTTCTAATTGTACCTTTTACCCCAAAAAACTCAAACAGTATCATATCCATAGTAATATGAATATAAAAATGGTATGTTTAATATAAAAATATATCCTCATCAATACGAACTTGATCAAGAAAAGGTTGGGAACCCGTGCTTTATAGTGTCGAAATACATTTTTTTGTTATTTAAGACTATTATTTTTAGGATTTAATCCAAAAATGTATAGTTTTCAGATTTTTTCCTGAGCTAGTACTGTAGATGCTGTCTGCCAAATTTCATAATTCTAGGTTAACCGGAAGTACCCTATTAATTTTGATCCTTTACAGTGTCGAAATACGCGTTATGTGCTACATAAACCTCCATATCATTTTTTAATTAAATGTAGAAATACGTTTTTTTATGGAAATGATGGGACCGTCGATCTAGGTATCTAGTTTAACAGTGATGGAAGAATTAGCACTATTGGTATCTGTTAGAAATAGTCGGGTCGATATGCATTCCGATTGTATTTTATTAAATTTACTTTAAATTATATTATTTACATTCATGAAATATAAACTAACGTGATAACCGTATCCACAGGGGCGTATCATCATTTGTAAGAGAGGCCATGTGATATTCACTCGAGTACCACATGGCTCTAATTAATTACCAATAATACGCCCCCTGCAATATTAGCGGTGACACGACTTTGTAACAGCGCAGTCAGCAGCCATTGTTGATCGCGAACACATCGCGATGTCCAAATTGTTAATTTACTGTCTTATTATAGTCGTGTGGAGTGAGTGTTTCAGTTGTGAAATATATAACAAGAGACCAAGGATAAAATCTTCAAATGGAAACCTCGTACTAGAGGCTGCGTACGACAAAAGTATTTATTTAAACACTCATGGACCTAAATCTACTATATATTTAGGGAATGTCGACTACAAAAACCTCTACAACATTTCCTCAAAATATGCTAACTTCTTTCCATCGAATACTGATAACGATGTACAAATGTCCAATCCAGACAATGCAATCATGCCTAGCATATTAAAACGAATAGAAAATTTGGAGACTTTAACTAATAGTTTGTCAAATAATTTACATTTGAACTTATCACGTCTTCATCGCCGAATACAAAACTTAAACACGAAGGTACTAAACTTGCAAAGTTTACTTAACAGACACGAAGAATGTCGTTCACATCCTTGCGCAAATGGTGGCACTTGTTTAGATCTAATAAGTGGGTACTACTGCCTATGTCCGTCCAACTGGAAAGGTGTTAACTGTGATGAAGATGTTAATGAATGTTACAACTACGCTGGTACTGATTTAGGATGTCAAAATGGAGCAACATGCATTAATAGGCCTGGCTCATATGAGTGTGTATGTAAGCCTGGCTGGTATGGAATAGACTGTACAAGAACAGAGAAGAATTGTTCACAAGGTGACTTTGAAATGTGTGGTCACGGTATTTGCGTTCCTGCAACATCAGGACAAGGTATTAGATGTATTTGTAATCAAGGCTGGACTACGGACGGAAAAGGTATCGCATGCTTAACTGATATTAATGAATGTGAATCTTCACAAAGAGTTCACTGTTCTGTAAATCCAAGAGTAGATTGTATCAATTTAGCAGGATCATTTCGATGCGGACCTTGCCCGACAGGCTACGAAGGTGATGGATTCGCGTGTTACGATATCGACGAATGCTTAACTTCAAATGGTGGATGCAGCACTAATCCAATGGTCTTGTGTCATAACACTATAGGCTCTCGAATTTGCGGTTCCTGTCCACCTGGTTATCAGGGCGATGGAGTAACATGCACGTGGCGAGGTTCTTGTTCTATCAATGGCGGTGGATGCCATCCTTCTGCGAAATGTATAGAAAATTTATTAATCAGTGGAATTACTCAGTGTGTGTGCCCCTCAGGAATGGTCGGTGATGGTATAGGACTTCACGGTTGTTACATTGCTGCAGAGAATTCTACAAATAATTGTGATAGTAATCCATGTGGAACACACGGACATTGTCATCCACTTCGTGAGGGCTATACGTGCATTTGCTACCAAGGGTATGGAGGCGCCCACTGTGATAAGCCTACTAACTTATGCACTAACAATCCGTGTCACAACGGTGGCACTTGTCGATTAGATGAACGTTTAGTAAACGGATACCGATGTGAATGTACTGCGTTGTATTCGGGTGAATTATGTCAAGTGCATTCTCAACCATGCGGTGGAGTTCTTGACTCTGAGGAAGGTAGTATCGTATATCCACGGTCTAATGCTACTTACAACGATAATGCACGTTGCGCTTGGGTTATTCATACAGTTCCTGATAAAGTAATAAATGTGACATTTACTAAATTTAATTTAGAAGATCATTCGTCTTGCAACTATGATTTTGTTCAAATTCATGATGGTAGAAGTTCTGCCAGTCAGCTTATAGGTAGATTTTGTGGAAGTAATTTCCCTAATGGTGGTAATATTATTTCAAGTCACAACAATTTATACTTTTGGTTCCGTTCAGATCACTCAGTATCTAAGGAAGGATTTTCTTTACATTGGACCAGCATAGCTCCAGTATGTGGTGGTCAAATAGATGCACGTGAACATGGACATATAAGTTCACCTGGTTCACCCGGAAGATATCCGCCAAATCGAGATTGCTATTGGCTCTTAACAACAAATTTGGGTAAAAGAATTCAATTACATTTCTTTGAACTTGATATCGAAGTGCACGCTAATTGCAGCTTCGACTACTTAGCTATTTATGATGGTGAACATAAGACTGATCCACTTTTAAATAAATACTGCAATTCCACGCAACCCGCACCGTTACTTTCTACTGGATCTGAGATTATTATACATTTCCATTCCGATAAATTAGGCAGCGGCAAAGGATTTCAAATATCGTATGCGCCCATTGAAGGAGTACCTGGATGTGGGGGATTATTTACATCTGACAAAGGTGAAATAACATCTCCTTCGTATAACAATTTATATTTACCTAATTTATTTTGTGAATATCAAATAAGGACTCGCCGAGACACAAAAATTAAAATTGAAATTAAGTATTGCAATTTGGAGAGATCTTTTAAATGTAGATATGATTATTTACAAATTTATGATGGTTCATCTGCAGATTCACCCTTTGTCAGTAAAATTTGTGACAATTCAGGAATGAAAAAATATACATCCAGCACGAACAACCTTTTTATAATATTCAGAAGTGACCATAGCGTCTCTGCTGAAGGATTTAAAATTACATATGAATCAATTTGTGAAAAAATGTATACACAAGATAATGGAGTTATAACATCACCGGAATATCCGATGAATTATCCAAAGCAAATTTCATGTTATTATATTATTAGTACAATACCTGGTAAATCAATATCCCTAACATTTCAAGATTTTGACGTTGAAGACAATAGATATTATTCATGTCAATATGATTTTGTGGAAATTAGAGATGGGCCTTCAGTAAATTCTACATCAATGGGTAGATTTTGTGGAAGTTCTGCAACTTCGATACCTGTTCAAATATCTACTCTTAATTTTATGTTTATACATTTCAAATCAGATATAAGTATCTCTGCGAGAGGTTTTTACGCTAATTATACCACGATAGACACAGAATGCGGAGGAATCTATAAAAATTCAACTGGAGTTATAAATCATCCAACAGACGCGAATTCACTATATTCTAATAGTCAATTTTGTACATGGATGATTATTGCTCCTGAAGGAATGCATATTAAATTAGAGTGGAGCAAATTTATACTTGAAAGTATGCCATCTTGCCAAAGTGACTACGTAGAAATTCTTGAATATGATGAAAATAATTTTAATATCTCACTAGGAAAATATTGTGGGCCTTCCTCTCCACCTGCTATAACTACATCTTCAAATCGTATTTCATTAAACTTTAAATCTGATGCCAGCATTCGTCACTCTGGTTTTTCAGTGTCCTATTCATTCTTAGACGAAAAAACACATTGTGGTGGGCTCTTTGTTAAATCTCATGGATTCATTTACTCACCAGGTTGGCCTCTTCCATATACTGCAAACCGTGAATGTCTCTGGACGATAACTGTACCTATAGGTCATCAAGTTGTGTTAAATGTTACTGATTTTGAGCTAGAGCGGCCATACAGTGAAAAATGTGACTCCTCCGATTATCTATCAATCTGGGATGGTGCCACAGAAAATTCTTCATTAATAAATAAACTTTGTGGCTATATAAAATATAAAAGAATAATAACTACTGCTAACAGCGTGCACTTAAAGTTTCATTCGGATGCTTACATAAATGGAAGAGGCTTTAAAATTGAGTGGGATGCTTCAGTTACTGGATGTGGAGGCACCCTAACTGGTGTATCTGGTGCGATATCATCACCAAATTATCCACAAAATTACTATGAAAACGCTGAATGTTTCTACCGAATTGTTTCAAGCTCTGGCTCTAGAATTCGAATAAGGTTCTTGGAACTTGACTTAGAAAGGACGCAAAATTGTAATGATGATTATGTGGAAATCTTTGATGGTCGTGATAGCAACTCTGTAAGTTCTGGAAAACATTGTTTTTTGACACCACAATTAAATAACACAGAAACTTCAAGTAACTATGCGTTTATTAAATTTAGATCTGACATCTTTATAAGTGGCAAAGGATTTCTTCTTAATTACCATACTCTATGCAATAATAATATTAGTGGTAGCTTTGGAGTAATTGAAAGTCCCGGTTATCCGAATAATTATCCTGCAGACTCTAATTGCCTATGGACAATAACTGTTCCTAGAGGGAACAAAATTAATGTAACTTTCACCCATTTTAACATAGTATACCCAGTATTTCCTCATTGGACACCACTGAGATCAACTTCGAGATTCAGATCTCCCTTTGTCTCATCATGTTCATCATCTTATTTACAATTTAGGGAAACATCAGATGAAAATTATTCAGATAAAAAATGTGGAAGTGTTTTACCTCCACAAATAAATACTAAAGGCAATTCTTTACAAATCAAATTTGTAAGTGGACACAGTTTTACTCGAACTGGATTTCGTTTAGAATGGGTCAGTTACGGATGTGGTGCTCATATACAAAAAAGGACTGGCGTTGTTTCTATGGACAAAAATATGCTCTTGTCCGGTGAATTAGAATGCGAATGGATTATAGAAACACCTGTTGGTACGGTAGTGAGTATTACCTTTACCGAAGTATATATGACAGAATCTAAGAATTGTTCTATAGATGCACTTGAACTTTATAACGGTCAAAGTAAAGCTTTTCCACTACTGTCTAAAATATGTAATCGCGGATTAACAACCGTGCAGGCAACATCAAATTTTCTTTTTATAAGACTAGTAAAAACATCATCTATGAGAGATGTTTATTTCCTGTCTCATTTTACTTCGTTTCTTGGAGGTTGTGGGGGTAAAATAAGTGCACCATATGGACTTATTCATTCCAAGAATTATCCTATGAATTATGATAACAATTTAGATTGCGTGTGGATTTTATCAGTACCGAAGAATCATAGAATCGAGTTAAATTTCATAAGTTTTGATTTGTATTACACTGGAGGGGAAGATGACGAAGATGATTGTGGAGATTCTATTAAGATTTATGACGGTATTGCAACATTTAACTCTAACTATTCATTTCTTATATGTCCTAAAAGTAATGTATCACTGCCTATTATCACGAATTACTCTAATATCAAATTACAATTTACAAGTGATATGTATGGATCTGCCAAAGGTTTCAATTTAAATTTTACTATGACATGTGGAGCCATAATAACGGCGACTTCAGACGGAATAATTTCAAGTGCTAAATTTATAAATCATCATAAAACCAAATGCATTTGGATCATTAAAGCACCAAATCTTGTGGATAAGATAAAACTTACCATAACACATATTTCATTGTCAAAATTATCTGATATCGTAACAAATCGCAAATGTCAATCGTCTTATCTCAAAGTACTTGATGGCAACGATGACTCTGCTCCATTAATAGAAGAATATTGCGGTCGTAAAAGCCCTCCAACAATTGTAAGTCAAGGTAACGTAATAACTATAATATTAGGTACCTATACAGATAATTTAACTGGTCAATTTTCAGCACATTATTCCACTTTGACTAATGCTTGTGGGGGTAATTTAAGTTCTGAAGAAGGTTCAATTGCTTCGCCTAACTATCCACGTTCATATCCTAGTAATATTAATTGTGAATGGATACTATCGACAGCACCAGGTAACAGAGTGTACGTTACATTTGAAAATTTTGATTTAGAATATTCAGAAAACTGTAATGAAGATTATTTGGAAATAAGGGAAAACAATGGTGGAGGGAAGCTGTTAGCTGTTTACTGTGGACATGACACACCAGTCAATATTACAACTGGATCAAAGTTATATTTAAAGTTTCACAGTGACAATAAAGATGCTGGTCAAGGATTTCTGATGCATTTCGGTTTTTTACATGGTAACGAAATTAGTGGCGTAAAACATGGACAAATCGCATCACCTCTTTACCCTCGTCCATATGAAGGGCAAGGTGAATACACTTGGCGGATTATGACAAGTACATCAACTACTATAACTATAAATATAAATCGCTTAGAAATAATAAGAAATGGAGAAGTGTGCAATAACAAATTAACCATTTATGATGGTTACGATGTGAATGCTCCGATAATTCAAGAACTGTGTGGATATCTAACAAGTGAAAACATAGTATTACAAACTAGTTCAAGTGTCGTGTATATTATACTTACATTGGACAGTACAAACATCGGTGCCCTCTTTCTTATTAATTGGTCAGAATCTATGAAGAATATAGGAAATAATGACTTTGATCCCGAAATTAATTGTGGTAATAATGATACAATCCTTGTCTCAGCTAATAACAAAAGTATGGAGTTCTCTTCACCAAATTATCCTAATTCATACGACGTAAATCTAAAATGTGCTTGGATTTTTAAAACTACTGCTGGTCGACACTTGAGCTTAAGTTTTAATGACATATCGCTGGAAGAAAGTCCTGGGTGTTTTGCAGATTATCTCTCAGTCTATTCTTTATCCCAATCTGAATGGACACCTATCAAAGAAAAAATATGTACTGCAGGAACTGAAAAAAATGCAATGGAATCAACGACAACAATGAAAGTCACTTTTACATCTGACGGGTACGAATCGCGGAAAGGATTTAGTGGTTCTGTAAAGTCTGTTTGTGGTGGACTTTTACAAGATAGGTCAGGTATAATTGGGGTAACTTGGATAGATTTTGCACCTAAACCTACATTCAGATGCGATTGGACGGTAAAAGTCCGTCCTGGTCGTACAATCCAAATGAGTTTTATTCATTTTAATATAACGAATAATAATGATTGTACCACATTCGTAATGTTAAGAAATGGTGAAAATATTGAGTCCCCATTATTAGGCAACGGAAAATTTTGTGGTTATTCACATGAAAACAGAAGCTTCATTACGTCATCTAGTAATACTGTTTTTGTAAGTTATGTTGCGGCTATATCGTTAGAAACAGTAATGCTAAAATATAAGTTCCAAACTTTTAAAATATTTTATGAAGAAAAAAATATAAACTGCGGAGTTACATCTTCTCTAAGTGATAATCACAAGTGGGAAATTATTACTTCTCCTAATTATCCTTCTATACCAGTACCTTACACAGAATGTATTTGGATATTTACAGGACCCCCAGGAGAAATTCTAAGAATAGATTTTTTGGATTATTTTAGATTAGAAAGTACTGATCAATGTACTCACGAATCAATTGAAATAAGAGATGGAATATCTGAATTGTCGCCACTTAAAAGACGTCTATGCAAGGAGCAACCTGAAACAATTAAAACTAGTAGTAATACTATGTATATTAAATATTCGACGCAAATAGCTGAACCTAAAAACGGTTTTAAAGCAAATGTGTCTATAGACATTTGTGGTGGGACTATTATTGCTCAATCAGGAGAAATATCATCTCCAGGGTATCCACACATGCCAGTCATGCCTTGGGGTACAGTTTGCACATGGCATATAATATCTATTCCAAAACACTTCATTAGAATACATTTGAAAGACATAAAACTGCCAGAATCTGAAAAACCATGTGAAACAAAAATAACTTTTGAAGAATGGTCGGCCTACAATGGTACTTATAAAAGTAATATTATACAACAATTTTGCGACGATGATTTTATAGATTACTCCAGTTCAATAGAAACTTTAACTAATAATGTCACGGTAAAACTTCACGTAGGTAAGCCAAGCCGATGGACAGAAGTATCTGAGAACAGAGGATTTAGATTCACCTTTAACTCTTCTAGAGCTTCATGTAGTGGAACTTTCAAAATTTCTGAAGGATTTTTGACATCACCTGGTTATCCTCGAGAGACAATATTAAGACATTGCCAATGGACAATTGAATTACCTGACACATCACGAAGAGTACGTGTAGAGCTCCTAGATTTTGACAACAGCGATCTTATAGGTGCTTTTAATGACTTGACATATAGTTGCCCCATAATATTAACCAACCAAAATAGTTCAACAGGAATAAAAAAAGTCTTTGAATCTACTAGTCATCGATTATTATTGTATGTTGCAATTGGCACAAGAAATAAAGTAACACGTTTTAAAGCAAAATTTTCTTCAGAGGAGCAAGCTGTATGTGGTGGTAATTTATATGGCATTAAAGGAGAACTAATGTCACCAGATTTACAAATTAATTTTGTGTGTGAATGGAGATATAGTGAGACAAAAACATATAGAAATACGAAATTTAAATATAATACAATATTTGTAAACGTAAAAATTACTTCATCTAATAGTGAAAAATGTCGTTCCTCTGACTCTCGTCTTAATATGAAATCAGTATTAGGTATTGGAGGAGTTCCATTCCTTCTAAACGCTTGTGGTAATAACACAGAATCTGCATTTACAATACCCGCTTCCAACATGCTCATAAAAGCTACTCAGTTCAAAGAAAGGCCTTTGAATTTTAATTTGAATTGGACTCTAAATCCGTGTGGCGGTGTAGTTTATGCTAGTCCGGATGCAATTAATATTATAGATATTCCTGACGGCTTTAACGACACAATCAATTGTGCATGGATTGTAGTTGCTCCCGTTGGGGTGAGGCTGGAATTAAAGTTAGAAGGTTCGTTTAATTTTGATTGTTCGGATGAACATTTAAAAGTATACAGAGGATACTACCACACTCCTTCTGACATCGGTAACTATTGCAAAAGTAAATATCAAGAAAAACCTCTCGCTGTATCTTTTAAGAACACTCTAGTTTACTACCATTCCAAACCTACAAATAAAACGAATATTCGTTTTGTTGTCAGAACGATTACATCTCAATGTGGGGGATATTTAATGCATTATGATAGATCATTTACATCTCCAAACTATCCTAACAATTACGAAAATAATAAAGAATGTATATGGGAAATTCAAGCAGACATGGGCTATAGAATTTCACTTAAATTTATAGACCGCTTTGTAATAGAAGATACAAAGAATTGTACGAAAGATGCTATCATTATTTATGATTTCAGTGAAAATAAATATAATGAAATGAACAGAACTTGTGGCCGAGTGATACCGCCATCATTTAATTCAACATCAAACCAAATGAAAATAGTATTCCGAACAGATTCAGATGTCACTTTAGATGGTTTTAGAGCAAAATGGGAACCCATTTGTGGTGGAACATATATAGCAAAAGAAAACGAGCAATTTCTATACAGCCCAGGCTATCTTTATGAATACTCTAATTCTTTACATTGTACTTACGAAATTAAATCAATACCGAACAATAGAATAATATTAAAATTTTTAGATTTTGATCTTGAAGGAAATTATCCTGCATGTGACTATGACAATGTAACATTAACTTTAATGTCCTATTACTCTACTAATATAGAGGAAACTTTTTGTGGCACAGAAACGCCTCCATTGTATCAATCCTTCGTGGGTGCTATAATTAATTTTAACACTGACCGTTACATACATAAGAGAGGATTTAAATTATCATATGCTTTATATACTTGTGGAGGAATAGTTAAAGAACCTACTACTTTAACATCCGGCCTTTCACATACTTATTCCGAAGATACCAACTGTACATGGGTAATTGAAGCTCCAGTCGATAAAGTGATCGTTTTGAAATTTATTTTTATAGACCTTGAAAGCTCATATGAGTGTTACAGCGACTACATTGCTGTTTACGAAGGGTCCACTATAGATGAAGAAAAACGTTTGTCTTTAATGTGTGGTCATGTAAATAGTACTACTTATATAAAAGGAAAAAGTAACAAAATGGTATTACAGTTTATATCAGACAGCAACATCAACTATGGTGGTTTCAAAGCGGAAACATTTTTCACGTACTCAGAATCAGTCGGCTGTGGTGGAACAATTAACTTGACCTCTAATTCCAGACAAAAATTGAAATCTCCTCTAATAGGAAACAATGTTGTGTATGAGAATTACTTGGGATGCAATTGGGTTATAACAGCTCCGGAAGATCACTTTATCAAAGTTGACTTCGTATCTTTTCATATAGCTCCTTGCTCAGGCGTTAATCAAACGTCGATCGGGTATAGTAAATGCGAATGTGATTCATTAGAGCTGCGAGACGGAGATAATCCAAATAGCTTAGTCATAGCAACCTACTGCGGTCATGTTTTACCTCCTCAAATAACGTCTTCGAGTAACGTAATGACTATAAGACTGTCTTCTGATGGTGAAATAACTAGTTCTGGTTTCGAAATTGAATTAACATCACAGCCTTCAGCGTGCGGTCATTCTGTTTACAAAATATCAAACAATGTGCAGACCATAAAATCCCCTGGCTACGACGCAGGTGGCATATCTCGGGGGTTATATTGTAATTATTATTTAGATGCAACTTCTGAGCCATACACGAATATTCATATTAGAATTGTTAACTTGGACCTAGAACCTGGCACCGAAAACAGTTGTAATAAAGACAAATTACTCATATACAGTCAGCCTCTCCCACAAAACTCAAGTCTAGGTAAAGATTTCATTTTAAACGACGGTACTAGCGATTTTATTACACGTGCAATGTACTTCTATGACTCGACCATAAAATATCCGAAACGATTAGAATTATGTGGTTTAAAAAAATCCATAGATTATTATGTAAGCGGCAGTTCTTTTATCAGTGTACAAACTACAGGGGAGACCACTCCGACGCACAAAGGAGTGGAACTCGAAGTGGAGTACGTGGGTATTTGTGGCAGAAACTATACAGAATTACAAGCCAGAATACAATCTTATAATGTCTATGACAATGAACAGGTCACACAAGATTGTTATACACTTATTAAAGTACCTGAAACGTACACAATATCCCTCCATTTCCTGTCAATAAATCTTTTATATTGGGTGGAGAAGTCATATATGGAAATATTTGACGGCAACACTACTAATGCACATTCCCTACTTAAAATCACAAATAATTTCAATTTCGAAGATCAACCTGTATATTCAACACAACAATATATGCTCCTACATAACCACATGGACTCAGGACAAGCCATAACTTACGACCTCAATTACATAGCTACAAATAAGAGCTCAGGCTGTGGTGGTGTAATGGTCAGTGACTCTGGAAGATTCACAAGCCCATTGTACCCTCATGAGTATAGACGTGTGTCGACTTGTGAGTGGGAAATCGAAACACCTGTAGGTACTCGTATAATGTTACATTTTGTGGCATTTGATTTGGGTATTTTATGTGAACAAAACTATTTGAGTATCATTGATAGAAATCAGAACACAATCTCCACATTTTGTTCAGAGTACCCAGCAGACTATAAGAGTGTTGATAACTATGTGAAAGTAGCCTTTACTACTACTATGAACAATGGTGGCACGGGGTGGGTTATTGACTACATTACTATATTATAAAATTTTAGATTACTTTCTATGCTCACGTTGATTATATAAGCAAAATTATGTTTTTTAATATTATATTAGAATTGGATAATTGATTTGTAAATTATTTAATTATTAATTTATTGACTACTAGCGACACAAACGCAGCTTCACTCGTCTAAAATAATTGTTATACTATAGGTAAATTATACAAAATGTTTACAGAAATTAGCTTATGTGTTATTATGATGTATAAATTATAGAACTGTAAAGTTTTATCTAAGTTAAGTAGTTTTTCCGAGAAAGTGGTACAAACATCCACCCTCACAGACTTTCCCCTTTACGATATAAGTAGGATTGATCTTGTGTACGAATTAAATCATCACTAAGTATAATAATTATATTTTTGCTTAATTAAAATATTTCATAAATTATGAATTTTATTAATATCTCCCTCAAATACGTATTAGCATAAGAATATATTTCATAATATTAATAATATAGATACATATAAAGATAAATTACCTATTCCCTATTCGATGCAATAAAAATGTAAAATACAAAGTATAGAATATATTTTCACATTGTGAACTGCTTCACCTTTCATTTATAAAAATTGGTATATGTACAAAGATATTGATTACATCATTAATTACCCATGTAATAGGATGTAAAATCGTATTTAAAAAAAACTGTTTTGGCTTGAAAAAGTATTTATTAAAAATAAAAAGTTTGATGACTAAAAACTATTTTTTTTTCTTATATCAAAACATATTTATAATACGGTCAATGAGTGTGGCTGACCTGAAGTTAGACGACGACAACTGCGTAGATTTTGATTTTAAGATTTTTATAACTGAATATTTTCTTCCCGAGGGAATAATACGCATAAGTTCAGAAAACTTAACTTCAGGGTGGCCACGACTTGTTGACCGTATTGTATCAGATAGAATTTTTAGACTGCGAAGCGTAACCTAAAACTTGAATGACTTTAACATTACTTTATAGATGTTTATATTTTACATTTAAGGCTACCTATCTATGACTAAAATAGTGAAGACTATAAGAAAGTAACGCTACCAGTGCGCTGGCTTGAAGTGGCTCATTGATTACGTAATTAGCTAGTTATTTCACTGTTGTATCAATAAAATATTAATTGATAGCTTAAACAGATTTACAATATCATTATTGTTCGCCTGCCGTACACAATATTTTGTTACACTAATATATGTAAATTTTAAAAACGTCTAAAGAATTTTATGGAGGCGAAGAAAAGGTTTTATTTTTCCATCACGCCGTTTCCCATGCACATGGCAGGAAGATGAAACTAGAGTTAAGACACTCCGTTCCTCAACTTTTCACCGAATTCAAGAAGCATTGCATATTGAGTAGCGGAAAGTGGGCAACGGAGTGTCTTAATACTAGGTTCCCTGCTGTGTGCGGGATACAGCGTGAAACTGATTTTAAAAATACTTATGTTTTGATTTTAATAAATATTATGAACGAAAACGATTTATATTTTTTGTCCGCTACCCAAATATTGTTCTAGGGGACTATTTAACTTTTTAGTTGTTACGTAACTCCAGTATCATCGACATTGTGCTCTCTAAGCTACACCGAGGTCTTACTCTGGTCTATTATTTTAATATCAATTATATTTACACCCACTTCCATTTTTTTTATTAAATTACGTGAAAAATTCTAGCGTATACCGTAGAATGGAGCATACATTATTTTTATTTCTTATTGTCAATCGAATCGTCAAATGTTGACACAACACGTTGCAGTCTGTCTTGTTGACATTAGTTTGTAAGTTCTGACTGGGTTTATATCACAAATTATCATTCAAGTGATATTTAAACAATACAAATTATTGACTGGCCTTTTCAATGTTACGTAGCTTCAAATTGTTTTTTATAACTTAGACCTTTTTTTTGCTGCACAGCTGTAATAAAATATTTAAAATAAAATGGAAGTATTCGCTTTCGTCTGCACTTTAGTTGTTTGCGGCATTTTGGCAGTTTCTAGTCTCTTAATTGTAGTAAGTACAATACAGTAAAGCAAAAAATATATTAACTAATCGTTATTAATAAATATATTTAGCTTTTTTACTTTTCTATTTACCGACATGTAAATATTATTACAGTTCACGATGGTTATTTATATTACAACCAAACCGTATCCTATAGTTGAAAGATTAGAAGAAGAAGAATATTTTAATGATCCAAAAACAAAAAATAAAGTGAAATTTCCTAGTATTCAAGATCCTCATAGTGTGCATTTGAGTGTAATTGTGCCTGCATACAATGAAGAAGAACGGCGTAAGTTTTACTTTTTTATCTTTACTATTTTCATTGATATTTGTGAAAAATAAAATAGATTATCTATGTTTTTTATATATTAATTTATACAATATTTAAATTAAATATAACATTACTTATTCATTTTATAATATTAATTACATCTAAATATATTATTCTTTTTTACAGTGTCTCCAATGCTAGATGAAGCAATATCGTTTTTAGATAGTAGAAGTAAAGAAAATCCAAGTTACAAATATGAAATAATTGTAGTAAGTGATGGGAGTAAAGATAGCACTGTTAAGTTAGCTGAAAGTTATGTGGAAAAATATGGCAGTGACAAGATAAGGTGTTTGAACTTGATCAAAAATAGAGGGAAAGGTGGAGCTGTCAGATTGGTATGAATCTATCATGTAACCATACTATTTTATTCATTGGAACAAATATATATAAATCATTTTGTATTTTTTTCTTTAGATATAGACAGAGGACACCTAGTATAGGAACACTCCCTTCCCCATTTAATATCTTATTTTTTTACCAGAGTAGAAAAAAAAATCATTTCCCCAAAAAGGAAACAAACTAACAACTATTCCATTAACAGTCAGGTGCTGTGGTATAGGGCCATGCCAGCCTCTATCTATATAACAATACTTAAAAATATTTACATCACAGGGTATTTTAAGCTCAAGAGGAGCATCAATACTATTTGCGGATGCTGATGGTGCTTCTAAATTTGAAGATTTATCCAAATTAGAAAAAGCTCTCAAAGAAATAACCAACTTTGATTCCATAACTCAACCAAAAGATATTAGTCAAAGCAAAGCTATAGTTATAGGTTCACGCGCACATCTGGAAAAGGAATCTTTAGCTACAAGAAGTGTATTTAGGTAAAGAATCAACTTAAACAGTTATAAAGCACTAAACAAGTCAAATAAATCAACTTTTTACCTAATAATAAATACTATAATAAATAATGAATCTACTTTGTCTATTGAGGCCAATGCTGCACAGTAAGACAAACTCTTATATATGTGGCAGTTGTGAGTTCAACTTACACTAGGGGGAATAAATTATTTTTATTTCCTAGCTCTGATAAAAATCAAAGTCAGGTCAATTTGTAAGATTGCATATCTTACAAATTGACCTGAAAATGAACAATAGAGTGTCTTAACACTATATTCCCTCATCTAGCAGAGTAGGAATCACACTTTGTAGGGAATGGAGTGTAACATTAGGTTCCCTTAGCCTACCCTGCTGCTTGAATCACTTTCTTGTATCATTTTTTTAAAATAAACTTTAGTGCTTTGTCAATATTGCTGATGATTAAAATTTCATAGTAAATTTAATATTTATTAACAATGTATAAATATAATGTATTATATTTTTTTAGGAACATTTTAATGTATGGCTTCCATTTCTTAGTGTGGTTGTTCACTGTTAAGGGCATTAAGGACACACAATGTGGATTTAAATTGTTCACAAGAGAGGCTGCTGTTATATCATTCCAAAGTTTACATGTAAATAGATGGTAAGCTCTGACAATAATATAATATGTAGTTGATACTTGTTGATAGAATGAATGATATTGACATAATGGCAGTAGGTATGAATTCAATCTGGCCTTCAAGTTTAATTTTCTTTATATTTATCTAACCAATCCCCTTTGTGACTTCTTCATTCCACATAAACTTGGTGAATTGTGCTCCCTTGACATGCATAAAAAACAAGACACACAAAACTGATGAATTATTTTTTTTATTATATAAGTTAACATTCTTAATATATAAGTAAGACCATTTTGGTGTAGTGAGACAATATCTGACTGTAAACATAATAGTTGTGACTCATAACAGTGATTATATCTTAATCCCTTTAAACTCATCATATTGAATGATACTACATCCACTCTGGCACTTCTCTCAACATTCTATACATATTTTGGAATTTACTACAGAGTGAAGAAAAAAATGTTTTAACACTAGATTCTCTCTGAATACTCATGTAGTTATGCTATATGCAAGGGTACTATTAAAGAAAAAATATATATAATACACATTTTTAAAAAGCAAAACAGTAGGATATTGCTTTTTATGAGAACCTTGTTTTTATTAAAATTAAAACATTATATTTACACACTATTCACTATTTCCAACCCTACACAATATATGAGACATATGAAGACATTTTTTTATTATTCCAATCAGCTAATTACATAAAAATTCCAGGGCATTTGATGTAGAACTTCTGTACATAGCACAGAAACTGAACATTCCCATAGTAGAAATACCTATAAGATGGACTGAAATTGAAGGCTCCAAGGTGACACCTATAATATCATGGATTCAAATGGGATGCGATTTAGGCCTTATATGGCTTAAATACAAAATTGGAGCGTGGAAAATAAAATATAGCAAATAAGCACAAAGTTACTTTAATGAAAAAAAAAATTTAATGTCTTATTTATGTTATAATCATATTAAATAATTTTTAAACTGATGATTGTTTTTCTTGAATCAATGTTACTTTTTTTATAAATAAATAATATAATAAATTTAAAAATGTTAATATAAATAATAATTGCTGAATCGATCCCTATTCAGCCGAATAGAAATCGAATCCACAACCGTCATGTTGCAATTATACGCTTGTGCCCTGGCGCCATGAGGGCCTTTAGGGAGGAAAATGTTTTATTGTAAAATAATAACATATTTTATTCTAATTTTACTTTTATTGGTCACATCATGTAAGATTCCTCGCATTCCTCCTCATGAAATTAATCAGAGAAAATAATGTTTGGATTCGAATACGCAGATCCTTAGCTTAGCGCGTTCAACCCAATGAACTCTTCCACTACATAAAATATGATAATTATTACGCACTCGGTGGCCGTTGTGCGATTGTTAGTTTGCACTACTTAAAGGAAATTAATTTATTTTCATTTAGGTGCCCACTCTACGAGGCAAAGTGCGGTGATAGATCTCATTATTCCACTCATTTCGAATACGACACTGGTTCCTCTGCATACCCTGCTTAAAACAGAATATAGCGTGAAGCACCTTTAGAATAAAAGCTACATGTCTTGTAATAGGATTTTTGAAATCGACAATTCTATGCACAAATTATTTAAATCCATAAAAAAAATGGTAAGATATGCTTTGTTTAAATTTCCTTTATAATATAAGCGAAATTTTATTGTCGAATGCATAGATAAAAATGTAGTTATCAGTCACCAAATACCTATTGAGTTAGGTCACTTTTATTCTAAGGATCCAAAACATGTATATTGTTTAAAAATAACTTTAAGGAAAGGGTGTTTAAATAAAAAAAAATACTTACTTAAACATTTAATAGAAAGAGCTATAGAAGTATACAACAGCCAATATATCTACATATAAAATGAAAGGTATTAAGCTTTTGAATTAAAGATATATGAAAAATTGTATATGTATCATGTATTTATGTATAGAATATGTAAAGTTTTGTAAAATGAGTTTGAATTTGAGCTCTATTTGAGCAAAAACTTTCTGATTGATGCAAATATTTATTTTGAGACTATCTATATATACTTACTTACTTTATCTATAAATAATGTTTAGCTAAAAATATCCATTTTATGGAATAAACTGAGGTGAAACTTATGTATAAAATGCATAATTAAAACTGCTTTTCATTTAAACTATACAATAATAATGTTTCTCAAAATTTAGATATAAATCAGAAAGAAGTACAACTGTATATAATTTTACATTTAAAAATGATTATGGTATCTTCTATGTATAACAAACTTACCAAATTCAAAGAAATTATTATTTGTAACAAGTCTTTTTCGTTTTATGAAAAAAATCTAGTAATCATCATCATAAGACTGTTTTAACAGTTTAACATGTAATTTTAACAATAACATATATACTTAAAAAAAACTACAGCCAGTATATTATATTCTTAACAGGTTTTAAGGTATAATATAGGTACTGGTTAAATTAATATTGAAGATCTGATTTAGAGTACACTACGCTAAATGCTATTTCTCATGAGTTTCGTTAATTCGTGTTATTATTTCGGTGGAAAGTAGGATTTACATTGTGACATGCAATATATTTTAAAAATACCGCTAATTGTTATTAACATGTTAGTGCTCAACACATTTTATAGAATACTTATATATTAAGTAGAGATTTACTATTTGTATTTTTTGTTTGTTTATATTCCAATAGCCTGATTTTGTGGTAACAGACAGAAAATGTGTTATCGTGTCGCGTAAAAAATAAAATAATTATGTGCCATCCATAAATTACGTCACATGTTTTTATTTTTTTAATCCTCGCTCTGTCGTGTCACGACTAGAAACCATCACGTATTCTGCAATTATACACATAGAAATAATTGAATTAAAACAGCAGCTTCGGATTCATTCATTCACAACAATTAATGCTTTAAAAATCTAGACATCATTTCGAATGTAATGTAAGGCCAATCCCCACCCCTTGACACTCAATGCCCTACTTCGTTGACCCCCTCCCGGTCCCTTAACGTGTGATGTAATTTACAAAGGACCTTTATATTATGTTTCATTGAGAAGATGTGGTTTTATTTCTATAAGGAACCATATGTAACAAACACATCAACAAAAAACAAATAAAGGTGTTTTAAAAAAATTTGCAAATATACAACAATATCTTAACAATTAAACAAACAATGTGCGGTATATTTAAAAGAAACAAGTAAATACTTTAAATATCACATAGAAAAAAGTTTAAAAGAAGGGTTTAATATATATACCTACTGGTTAGTATGAGATGGACAATGCTATAATTATGGCAACACTGAGTCCTTTTATAAAAATATTTTAACAATTCTTTAACGGGTTTATTTTACAAAATAAAAAAAAAACTGTACACACATAAATTACAAAAAAAAATAACAATGCAAATAGAAAACTATATATGAGATTCTCATAGATTTTTTAGGAGCATAGTCACAACGACACAGCATCGGATTGTAAACACGACAGTTATGGGTTCGGAATCCACTCGAGATAATTAATGATTTATTTAATTTTTTTGCTCTAGGTACGAAACAAACTGCCACATTGATTTCACTCACTCAACAACCAATGTATCGAAAATTTAACACTACCCATTCTGTTATAACTGGGAATATAGCAAGAAACATAAAAAAATTGAATATTTGTGCACATGCATGTCTAAAAGAGTATTTTCTGTTATTATATGTAGTAAATGCAAGGACTCGGTGTTTATATAGGTAATAATAATATTTTATATAATTTGGTCAGATGTGAGATGTCAAACCTGTGCGGTGTAAGACGGGCGGCGTTAAGTTACGGCCAACACTGGACGGAAGAGAAAACGCGGTTAAACACAATAATTTTACATAAGTGTTATTTATTATTAGACAATGTGTTATGTTAATCGTATTATATAATGCAAGTCTATATGGTTTATATATGAAATATAAACAGTGTCTTTAATAGTAATTGCTTCATATCAATGGGTACAATACAAATTTGGCAAATTATTTTTCCTCATTCTTAAACCAATATATCGCGACGTATATACATATACATACAACAATATACAATGTATATTTAATTGTAAAAAAAATTGTCTTAGAAGTGTAAATTATTATTAGAAAATCTTAACACATGCATTACAGTCGATATATGCTTTAAAGCTATATATTTCTAACATTACATAATATATAGGCCAGTCCTCGTGATAGGTCGTTTCGTTTTACGGCACCAAGGATCATTCCTGACTATTTCAGATTCCTCTTGCATCGAAGTTAAACAATTAATTTATAAATAAGTGATCAAAGCTTTTAATGACATACAAGCTACAATGTAAATATTTGAAGCGAATGACCCCATCTTCAAAACAGAAAAAAAACATAATAAATGCACTTAAACTTCTTTATAAAAACAATTATATGTCCTATTACGTACTGAATTTTCTACATAACTAAAAGTGATTGGTATTTATGATTATTTTTCATGTATAAGAATTAAGAACCCACCTACAACTTATTCCTAAAAATATATAGAAAAATATGTCTCGTTTTACGTTGTATCGTTGTTTTATTGGATTAATCCAATAAGAATAAGGGACGTTAATGACTTTTTTCAAAAATTATTGTCACTTCAAAGTATAGTTTGCATACAGAAAATTTAAATACAAATGTTTTAGCTTAACCTAAATTAGCTAACTGTAGTATTTAATTATTTAAAATCGTTTTTTTTTTAATTAAAAACTTTTTTCTTTCTATTCAATACAATTCGATTGAAAATAAGGAAGACATACAAGCGTTTTATTTTTCTTTAGAAAAATTGTTTTCCGCACAATTTTCGCAAATAAATTTTATTTTAACACACCCTACTAAACTGGTTTGAATTACAGCTACATCGTCACAATATTGCGCAAAGTCAATCCTATTCTTATTTGAATTGCATTGTAAGTCTATATTCTCTGATATCTAACATGACGTAAGACCGAGGACTGCCTGTAATCTTTACAAGAAAAACTTTAAGCCAAATATAAAATCACATTCTTATTTGCATCAGAAGTTCCAGTTATGGTTAAAAATATATAGATCCAGCTAATATAGCTCAAAAGTTTCAAGCCATATTGTTAAACATTCCTTTATTTAAATTTGCACAATATAAAAATACTTTATACTTTTAGGCTCTTATTTAAATAACCAAAACTGACTTCAATTTTACCTATTTTATAACTTGAATATATTGATCATACAAGTTATAAATAATTATACCTTAAGTCCAAACACCATTTTGAGAAACTGCTCATAGTGTATAGTAATCACGCCATCTTGATCTGTGTCGAACTGACGGAAGGCTGATGTTAGGGTCTAAAATATTAAAATAAAGAAAATATTGTTAATTCTTCAACTACATGCTTTATCGCACATATAACAGGGGAATGCATAGGGAAACTACTGTTGTAAGACATTGATTTTAATTTTTGATACATTGTGTGTTCAGTGGCAAGACTCAATGGTAGATGATAGATGTAAATTTTGTTTTACAATATATTTAAATAATTAAACATAGAATTCTTTATAAATAAATTATGCATTATATTTAAAAATTTTGTGATAATTGATCTTTCATTAAATTTTAATTCAAATTAACAATTAATTTCGAAATCCTTAGAACATTTAGTGGATCGTCAATAATTTCCCTGCTCTCATAAAACAAAGTGCAGCATTAAGTTTTACCAATAACCAACATATTGTGATTGGGTGAAGTGTCAAAGAATAGTTAGTGACATAATACTCTCTCTTTCTAATAAAAAGTATATTTTTAGCCTATTGTTTTTTTTAGCATTCATCAGAGAACTGTGTTAAGATAATCTGTGCTTTATTTCTTGCCCATTAAATTTGATATTTCAAACTTTGTCTACCAGAGTAGATAAATAAAATTAATTTGAATCACACCATTCAATATCAATGAACCTATAACCAACACAATAACAGTCAGAATCATGGTAGCACTATAGTGTGCAACAAAGCAAAAATATTTTTTCATCTTGGATCAAGGAGAAAATTTTCTTTTTGAAAAGCACACATATCAAATATCTAGTGTTATCAGCTTGAAACACAAAAAAAACTTACATATAATGTGACACAGCATTGTATGAAATCATCAAAGAGTATAGTTCCTCTACCAAATCTGTCAAATTTCTGCACCATTATATTAACAACTTCATCTGATAATCGGTAACCAAATGCTGTTAAAGCATTTTTTAATTCCACTTTGTCTATATTTCCCGAATTGTCTCTGTCAAAGGATCGGAAACAGTTCTGCCAGTCGCTCACATATTTCCATAATGCACCAAAATCTTCAAATGATATAACTCCCCTGTTTTGTTTATCAAACATACCTGTAATTTTTTATAAGTATTGACATGAAACACAAACAATATGCAAAACATGAAATACAAACAATATGCAAAATGTGAAACCAATACAAGGATTTTTTTTAAACATTTATTGTACTGTGTGGAAAGTCTGTGACTTCTCATATTGTATTTTATTTTAAATTAATATCATTTATTTAACAAAAAACAATTAGCCAGGCCTTTTTATATCTTATCAGTGTTATAGGTATGTACATATAAAACAGTAAACATAAGATTATTAATTTGAATAAACCTACCTATCATAAGACGCACTGTTTCTGGGTTAAATGGATTCCAGGTGCCATTCGAAAGTGCTTGTTGTAATTCATCTGCAGATATATAGCCACTTCTATCTTTGTCTACTCTGTAATAATGATTGGATTTTAGTTGTGCAATGGTAGTAGCAAATAGCATTTAACCACATAAAATTAGCTTTATGAGTCATCAGACAACAGGTTCAATAAATATAATTTTTTTACCTTCGAAATATGTCCCACAGAAATTCCCTGCTGGGCAATGGTGATTGAAAAGACATTATTCTTATCTAAAACAAATGTACATTAATAAATTTTAGTTAAATATAAACGACCAACAAATATATAACAGGTTCATTAAATGGTTTATTTATGTGAAAAACAAATGTACTTTCTCCTCTTTCCACACAATTTCCTTAAATTGTTAATAAGCGTGCATAAGTTAAATATGAAAAAAAATTACACACCTATTTAGAGTAAACACTATTTATAAAAGGTAAAACCTAGTTTTTAATTGTCTGACAATGGACCGATATAAGAATTATGACGGTGCCACACAACAATCAATTCACAAAGCATGCAAAGAGTAAAAAACATGGATGAAAAAATAAATAATGATTGACATACGCACATAGATAATAACAATAGTGATCAAAGAACATATACTCTATAGAGCACTGGTTCCCAATAGTGTTGCCAAATTATCGATAGTTTCGCGATCGATAGTTTTAATCTAAAAAAGCCTATACGATCGATACAACAATCGATAGTATCGATCTTATCGATACTATCGATTCTATCGATAGTTTAGAAGAATACAATACAATCGGCTAAGTGCAATACTATCGATACTATCTGTAGTATCGTATCTCCTAATCGGAAATTAATCAATACAATCGATAGTATCGATACTATTAAATGTCTA
>JAATLQ010036793.1:24233-43163 GCA_013421005.1 Heliconius erato x Heliconius himera | reverse complement strand
CACGGAGCTACAGCTGTGAGGGGTAGCAACACAACGGAGTGGGGAGGTAACGTCGCCTTTTGGGGTGTGTTGCCATTATGGCGTAATTCCCCACCACCTGATACGGTTTTAAAATTGCGAAGACTTACACCGTCTGATTGTTGGCCTTTTAGGTGAAAATACTAATTTGTTTTTGTTTTTGTTTTGACTGTAAGCACTATGGTTGTGGATTCGATTCCCAATCGGAGGAATGAAATAATCATTTTTTTTTATTTTCTCGCGCGAGTAACGAGACAAAGCGCGGTTTTGAGTTCCGCCACTCACCGCTCTACTATCTCAAGAATTCGGTGGAAAGTGGAGAACGGAGTGTCTCATCACTAGGCTTGCATTAAACCTCTGCCTACTGACCCATTTAGGGAATGCAGTGTGAGGAGAAAAATATCATGTTGCGTCGTTATTTGCCACATAGCTTAATTTACAATATTTATATATTTTCATAGTAAAAGAATTAAATGACAGGCGCATGGACATAGGTATAGGGGAAGCGGGTGCTTCGTGTCCACCCAAGAATAGTCTTGTGCCCACCCAAAAATTATACTAACAAAAAATTAACACTGAAAAATTTTTAAAAAACTCTGAACGACAAAGCGTGGAGGAGGTCGACAGCGATAGAGAGTAGACAGAGAGAATCTAGGGTCTTTACACTAGTTTCTTTGTCTTTTAATTGTCTGATTTGTCTACCCTGGGTAGTAGAATTCGTATTACGTAGGAGTAATGTATACAGGAAAAAATATGAAACTACTTTTTGTTATGCCCATATTATGTTAATTTTCAAATCAAGAATCTTCACATCAATTATTAATAATATATTTCCATTTCATTGGTTTAGCTCTAACCCCTAAAATACATGGAACCATTTAACACGCATGATTATTTTAAAAAGGCGGACACAGAACTAAGTCACTGACCCTCTTTTCTAGCTATAAAATATATTTTTGATATTTAATACCTATACAAAATTGTATTTCTATATATTTTTTCTCAAGATATTTTATTTTTAGAGGATCACACGGTGAAATTATCATACAACTACCACGAAATATAATCGCGGACAGACTAAGCGTTGAACACATCCGTCCGGACAACGCCCTAAGTGCACCTAAGCATTTCACTATTTATGTAAGTACTTAAAGAATGTTTAAATTTATTTAAATAACCACAACACATATTTTTTTGTTGTTCTATAAAGGTAAATGAGGTCGTGGCGCAGCGGCACAAAGTGTGAGTGTAAATGTGACTGGTTGTGGGTTCGATCCCCACTTGAGGAAATTAAATATTTATTTAAATTTATATTTCCATTTCTTCGCTTTGGTGTCGAGGCAAAGCACGGCGTTGAGTTTTGCCACTCAGCACGCAATGCCTCCAGAATTCGGCGAAAAGTGGGCAACGGAGTGTCTTACCACTAGTTCCCATTGCCTACTTTGCTGTGTGCGGGATAAGACGTGATGGTGATTTAATTTACAAAGATACTTAAATAGAAAGCATATAAAAATTTGAACGTAGCGGGACTCGAACCCGCGCCTCCTGGAAACCGACCAGGCGCTCTGACCAGTAAGCCATACGTTCTCTCAAGCTAAGTCGAATTTTTTTTACGCTTATTACAACTTATTTATGTTGTCAGCATCTCTGTAGGGAGATTTTTACAAATTTCCGCTACGGAAGAAAGGACAGAAAAGTTTTTTAAAATTTTTATACGTTTTCTAAATAAGTATTTTTCTTTCCTAAGTGTGGAATAACACTTTAAAAATGTTAAAAAATATTTAATAAATAGCATTCTCTCTTGCCAGACAATAATTCTTAGTAACTATGTTCAGGTAGCGGAAATTAAACCAAAAAGAGATGCTAACAACATTAATAAGCAGTGCTTGTTGTAACAAGCGTATAAAATTTCGGTTTTCAGGAGGAGCGAGTTTGAGTCCCGCTACGTTCAAATTTTTATACGTTTTTTAAATAAGTATTTAACACTTTAAAAATGTTAAAAGTATTTTTCTTTATTAACTGTGGAATAACACTAAAAAAATGTTAAAAATAATTTATAAAGGTAAAAAAAAGGACAAAAGCGTGGCTATAAACAGAAACGTAATGGATTCGGTTCCTACTCAAACGGTGAAATATAAGCATAGCAGGGTAGGCAAAAGGAACCTGGGAACCTAGTGTTAAGACGATTCCATTCCTCACTTTCCGGCGAATTCTAAAGGTTTTGCGTGTTAGGTGGCGGGACTTAACGTCATTCATTTCCTCAAATGGGAATCGAAACTACACCTGTCGTGTTTACAGTCGCGTGCTTGTGCCCTGTACCACGACTGGCCCTTTAATTAATATTAAAATAAGGTAAATCGGGCTAATTTGCCGTTTTTTTTTTCAGGGTATTCTCAGCAACGGTACGTGGATGAAAGAAGCTGACGGAGTGTACCGGCACAATAAACCAGCAAAACAATACTTTCATTTAGACAATAGAAACATTCCATTCCAACGGATTGTTGTCAGAGTTTTGTCGAACCAAGGCAACCCAAAATACACCTGTATATACAGATTACATTTTTACACTGCTCAATAGCGGCTTTATGAGAATATATTTATTTCTATATAAATATATATTTTTTAATTTGAGCTTTCTTTATTCGTGAAAATTAGAAATGACAAAGCGAAAACGTGAAGTTAATTAAATATTTTTGAATGAGCGATTGCAGACGATATTTAATAAGTAGATAATATTCAATTAATAAAGGCTCCTGGTAGCGCAAGTGCACAAGCAAGCGAGTCTAAACCCAACACACAGGTTATGGGTTCGATTCTCACTAGAGGAAATTAAATATTTATTTTCATTTCTTCGCTCTGGTGTCTAAATAAATTTTGACATAATTTGTTGGTAAATCTCTACATATAAAATTAAACTTGTTTACTGGCTGTACATAGAAGACACCTATATGACAAAATTAATTATTTGGGGCATGTATCAATGCAGTGGAACCCAAAACAATGAAATTTGTTTTGTCTGTGCATCCTTTATCTCAGAAACGGCTTAACCGATTTAAATGCAGTTTTCACTATAGTATTTTTGGAAACTTCCCTCAACATTTAGTTATTGTTTAAATTCAATCGGTCCATTTTGTATATTTCTTAAGATGATTTAGTTTTTAATTATAAATAAGTAACAGAAATATAAATAAAATATTTATAAATCATTGATTCACTAGATAAAATTAAACAAAACACCAAATTTTCATATATTTATTTAGCGTCAATCAACTTAATGTATGGTTTACGCGGCGCTCCAGTCCTGGGCGGAACCTCCCCACGATGGGGCCGCTGCAGGAGCAGGCGCTGGGGCAGCAGTACCCCATTCTTCTTGAACCTGTGTAATAAAAAAACAACATTTTAAATTAAACCTTTAATTGTTTAATAAATAATTGTACAAATGAAAAATCACAATTCATACAAATCACTCAGAATTAATCTAAGACCAAATATTTCTCATCCTACAGGTAGAGAGAACCTAATGTTAACACACTCTGTTTTTCGCCAAATTTTCAAGACATGTGTGCTGAATGGCGGAACTCAAGTGAATGAGGAAATAAAAATAATCCCCAAGCAAATAGAACTCACAACTGCCTGGTTTACATTCAAATATGTGCCATGACAGTCTTCTTTATTCATGTCATTAAAAGTAATCAAATAACATTTTACCTGAGCAGCCCAATCTTCCTGAGCAGCAGCAGGTGCACCAAAGCTGGCTGCTGGTGGTGGTGCAGCAGCCTCTTCATTCCAGGAAGCAACAGGCTCTGGGGGCTCATACTCCTCATGTACAGGTGGTGCTGGTACCTCAGGCTTAGCAGCAACAACAGCCTATGGACAATATTATTTAAAATATAGAAATACAAAAATTCATTCCCTATTATACATATTCTACCGATTTTTTCACATAGATGGCAGACTATTTCTTTTCCTTTTATAATATTAGTAAGGAATTGACTTTTTTTCTATTGGCCATATACAGTGTGGAATGTCATTGCCTCCCTGTTATTAGGTTTCCTTAACTTTTGTGCATTGTTCACTCAAGAAGTAAATAATCAAAGTAAGAAAAATATCCTAAAATGAAATCTGCTCAACCATTCTACAACTAATAGCGACCAAAACTCATTGAAAATGACAAGTTTAATGCTTTACACATTTAGGTTATAAGTGCATTTTTGTCTTACATATAGGTAAAAGTAAAACTAACTTATACCACACAGGGCTTCCAAAATCTAACAATTTAATATGATAAATTATAATTTTACACATTTTTTTAAAATCATAGAAAAGGAAATAATTCATTTAAAACTACAAATCCCACAATCACTGCAATTGAATTCAGGACCTACCTCCATTGCATCACAACAGCTATAAAAAAATTCAAGGTATAAATAGCTATAGAAACTAAATTTACCTGTTCCTTAGCTTGCTGTTCTTCCTTTTCGCTTTCTTCGGGATCTCTAAAGAAGAAGAGGTCTACTACGACATCCCACCTCTGGTCACGTGGTAGAGCACCTCTCAGACGCAGAACTTCACGAGCCAAGAGCCACCACATGAGACCAATGGAGTGGGACGACTGAAAAATAGAAAAAAAGTTATACTAATATGTGTAATTCTATTAAGTGCTTTCAGATAAGTGTTTTAGAGTGAGATTTCCAAAACAGTTTTTTTTTTTTTGTATATTAATAATTTGAAAGATTACATTAAAAAACAAAATTAGTAAAATATGTGTACATACATGTACCTCCAATTTTTTAAATAAGAGTAATATTATTTAATATTTAAAAATGAATTCTGCAAATGGACACTTTAAACACCAGCAATTTTTTTATATATGATACATTTATCTTTTACTTTTTTTTATATTTTAATCTAAGGTATTATATACATATGATCTATGCTTTTAACTATGGAATCCCTTACATGACCATGAAGTTGTGTCATACACAACTTCTTTTTGCCCATGCAGGCAAGGCTACAGGTAAAAGCGAATGCTTCTATAAATTTACCTTAGTATTGCATGGAATGGCAATGTCAACAAATCTCAGAGGAGAGTCAGTGTTGCAGAAAGCAATGACTGGAATGTTGACATATGAGGCCTCAGTAATTGGCTGATGATCTTGAGCAGGGTCCAATACAATCAAAAGACGTGGCTCCCTGAATGCAGCTTGGATCTGTAATAAAATAACTATATAGCCTTTTTTTCACAACATATGAATAATAATTTTTTTGTTAATAATTGTCAGAATCATTTATAATCATACTTGCATAGCAATCAGTGGTTCCTTAGTTAATTTTGTCATCATAGAAGTAAATCTATCTTATAAAATTGGTTATTAAATATAAATAATAAAATTGCAATTATTTGCTAGATTTTTACCTGATTAGTGAAGGCACCAGGAGTAAATCTTCCAGCTATGGGAGTGGCTCCAGTGTGAGCAGCGAACTTGAGAACAGCTCTTTGACCAAAAGGTCTTGAAGAGATGACGAAGATGTCTGCTGGGTTTTCAATAGCTACAACTGCTCGTGCAGCCAGCACAAGCTTCTCCCAGGTGCGACGAAGGTTGATCACGTGGGTACCGTCAGTGCGACGCTTGTATACGTAGGTTTCCATCTGTGTAAATAATTAAGCTATAAACACGTGCCTCATTGATAAAGTTAGATTTGTGTATCTAACATCTACATCAGTTGGGAGAATTAATCCTCAAAATTATCAGAAAAAATAATGGAACGGATTCTAATATCATCATTTATATTCATATAAAAAGGATAAATCATAATTGCTTGTAAGTTACCTGAAAATTGACATTTTCAGACCCAAGATGGGTTGTTGCCGCCAACATTTTGGTTACATCTTCCTCGTTGAGGGCCAAAATATCTAATCCTCCCGACATCGTTGCGTTTATTTGAGTTACGACTAAACCTGTAAAGCAATAATAGTTACATTAAATAACACAAGTTATAACTTACACCGGGTCATAAAAATATAAATACGACTCGAATTCATTAATACAAAAATAGTAAAAAATACACAACAAATCTACTAAAACATAAAAGCAATGGTTTAATTTTGCTTTCGAATTGAATTTATCCTTAAAGATTATTAATATAATTTAAAATTTAATTTTAAACTTACGCGTGTAATGCCACTGGGAGAGTGTTGAATTAAAAGAACTGTCAATTGTGACAGCTTTCAAAGTAATCTTTTGAAAAAAATATCAACAGAGATTCTTATATTTTGAGACTACATATGTGATATTTACAACAGGTAAATTATTAGTTATTTAAAATACATTACAAAATTATTATTATTTGTAAATATTACTAGCGTATTTCAGTTTGTTGCACAATAATAAAATATGTTAAACTTAGTGTATGTTTTAGATATTTATGTCTATGTGGCAATGGCAACAATGGCAAGTTATGTATGTGTATAGATAGAGATATATGTGAATGACTGATGTGTAGTCTGAGAACGGATAAAATAGTTTCGTGTATTTGAACATTTGATGAATAATATTTTATATTCATACTAATAATTCATGCATTATGATTACTTTATTGCCCTGACCTCAAGTGCTGTTATAAAATTGCATACTTAGTGAGTTATTTCGGTGATCAGTGACATTAGAGTGAAGTGCCTAATTTGAACATGGAGGCTATAGCAAAACACGATTTCACTGCAACTGCGGATGATGAGCTTAGTTTTAGGAAAAATCAAGTTCTGAAAGTAAATTTCACTTTACTATTTCCAATTTGAAAAGATATACCATTAGTGACAGGTTCCTTCTAGAATTTTTTGTTATTGCAGATACTTAACATGGAGGACGATATGAATTGGTATAGGGCTGAATTAGACGGCAAAGAAGGTCTCATTCCTAGCAACTATATTCAAATGAAAAGTCATAGGTGAGTTAATGTTGGTGATATAAGCTTGATATAAATATTATTTAAAAGAAATGTTAATTTTTTAGGTATTTTTTGTTAACTTATTCTAATATTCTGAAACTTATTTTTCCTATGAAAACTATTATTTTCATATAGAATTTATATACATACACTTACATAGATACATATTAAATAATATGCATAAAAATATAATGAATGATTCCTCCATCATTTATAACCATTAAATTTATTTCAGTTGGTATTATGGTAGAATCACAAGAGCAGATGCAGAAAAACTTTTAGCAAATAAACCAGAAGGAGGATTCCTCATACGCATTAGTGAGTCAAGCCCTGGTGACTTCTCCTTATCAGTAAAGTAAGTTATGATATACACATTTTTACTGCACATATATTTTTTATTATAATTTAGACATTTACTAAAGATTTTGTCAACATGAATGTGGTTTTTTATAAACTATGTTTTTTTTATTATATGTAAAAAAATAGTTTCTGAAGCTTAAAAAAGTTAATCCAACATTAATAACACTCTTAATTTATGTAAATAAATGAAATTAAATATAAAAAAAATATCTTATAATTTGTAATTCTTCTTTCTTAATTCCACATGAATGTTGATTTTATATGAATAAATAAATGGTCTTAGTATTGTTGTAAATTGAATTTAATAAAGACCATAGGTTTCTATAAATTTATATACTATATTAAATATTGAAACAAAACCAATTATAGAAAACAAGGAATACTTATAACATGTTTTAACTAAACTCAGTCACTGAGAACAATGCTGTAGTTCACATGGATGTGATTTTTATATAATAATACATCCTCTACTTTCTTTTTTACTTCACTATCTTTGATATGTGTTACTTTTATATCTTATCTTTTAAAATTGAAGCTACATATTTTTTTTTCTAAATAAAACTACTATTCTAAATAAATATACCATTGTGGTGGAGTGAGAATTATCTCAGACATTAGTCTAACCAAATATGCAATGTTTGTGCATTCAATTCCCACTTAGGGGAATAAATTAATTCCTCATTCTAATTGGCAAAGTGTGGTGTTGAGTTCCATCATCCAATTGGTAGTATCTCAAAATCTATAGAAAATATAGTTCAGATAGTTGTCATACAAGATTCTCTCTCTATCTACCCTGCTTTATGTGGAAAAGAGGAATTTTACACTATAAAAGAAAGCTTCAAATTATGATGATTGAAATATTAAGAAGAAATTTAATAACTTTTTTAAGAAAATAGGATTCTGTAGAGCCTTGACTGCTAAAATATGAATTAGAGTGGGGATTGAACTCATAACCAGTCTTAGGTTTTACAGTCACACCTCGTGCCGCTGGTCTACGACTGGCTCAACTTTTAAGTATACATAATGTTTATGTTGAATTAAAGTATTATGTTATAATTATTGAATATTTGAATATAAATGGTTCATAGTTAAGAAATTTTACTTTAGTTGAATTAAGGCATTTTGTTAATTCCCTTAGCAACAGGCATTCTACTCTAAACTTTAACTTTTGTTTGATTGGAAATCCCAAAATTTATTTAGTACACCATATATGTGCTTTTTATTATTCAACATTATCGGTTTTATTAATGTGGAATACATAATCACACATAAATAATGACTAAATTAATGTCTCTACAAATCATAAATGCATAAAAAAATATTTAAATAATATTATTCATATCATTGTTGCCTTCAAAATCAAATGATGTATTTGCCAAAATAAATTCATTATTATAAAATTCACTTTGTATTTTACATAAAGGAAAATACTATTACATTATTTAATAAATAATACTAATAGTAAACATTAGAAATAAGGTGACCAACCTCTCTTGTCTGTTCAAAGTCTCTCCCACAAACAATACTGTAAATCGTTAATTTAGTTAATAAAAAAATTACGGTCGCACTTTAATATGTGACTCACTTTAAGTGGTTGCAGCTCATTTCTTTTAGCACATTATAGTTGATTTCGACGTCACAAACATTTTAATTCGATCATTTCATACAATTTCTTTCGATTATACGTAATAATGGTATATGAAATATTTTTAGGGTTCCGTGCCTTTGAAGGAAATCTTATAAGAGTTCTTTCTTTATAAGACCACTTTGTTGTCCGTCTCTCTGTCTATTATCATTCGTTATAAGAGTATTCGTAGTTTATCTAAGGAACGCTTGGATATATCGAGTTGAAATTCAAACAATAAAGGAAGAAGGGAAACCTTGGGAAAATATGACTTTTTATATCGCAAAAACGCATATTTCGACACTATAAAGTGAATTAAAATTTCCCTGTTCATTTTGATTCCCTTTATAAATTTAGCTGCCAAATTTTATAATTAGATAAGCCAGAAGTTAACCGTTAAACCTAGAACCATCTACGGGTAGTACTAGTTCAAGAAAAAAACTATACATTTGTGGCTAAATAATAGCCTGAAAAGGGGGACAATATTTGGTATTAAAGCCGCTAATTCAAGTGAGGTATCAGACGAAAGGGCTCTGCCTAAGTTCAGATGAAAGGCCTAAGCATGAATTTCAGAATAAGCTCGAGACCTCTAATTTTTGTACGGGACCGTCGGTGGGCGAACCCGACTCGCACTTGTCTGGTTTATTATACTTATCTTTAGTATTTTATTACTAATTTTTTTTTCAATATTTAAGCAAACAAATTGAATTTGAAGTTAGTAAACTTGACAGCTAATATGAAAATTTAATTTGGGTTTTACCCATCTCAGGTCTTGTAAATTATTATTTAAAATCTACGAGTCAATCTGGGACTAAACTATGTGGAGACTGACTGTAATATAAAAAATATATAACATACAATAAAAAAAAAAATTATTTAATTTGTGGACAAATTGTGGACATTTTTTTCCCAATAAACGTACAAAAACATAGTACACTATACTACAACGATAATTGGTTTACGTCGGTCGCAAAAACACTGAGAGTGCTATTGAAACCAAAAAAAGTCTATTCCGTATTGATTACACTGTATTGTGCCTAGTTTTATTTCATAGCGTCGATTTTTGTGGCTTCTGAAATATTCTGAAAATGTTCAATTCATTGATTAGATTCATGTTAATTTTTTTTTATTTAGTTAGTTTTAGTTTTACGATTAAAATAAATACATACATATGTAGGTGTTGAGGCCACGAAACGCGAAAGGTTATGATTTCGATTACTTCACAGGCGTGTCAAAGCAAAGCGCGGCGTTGAGTTCCGCCACTCAACACTCAATGCCTCCAGAATTCGGCGGAAAGCGGAGAGTTTCTTAACACTAAACTCCCCCTGCCTGTCTATACATGAAGCTGGAAAGAACCATATATAGATATGGTTTCTAAAATAAAATAAAAATAAATCAGCTTTACGCTGTATCCCGCACACAGCAAGGTAGGCAGAGAGAACGTAGTGTTAAGACACTCCGTTTCCCACTTTCTGCCGAATTGTGGAGACATTGCATGTTCAGTGGCAGAACTCAACGCTGCACTTTGCCTCGACACCAGAGCGAAGAAATGGAAATATAAATTTAAGTAAATATTTCGTCTCCTCGAGTGGGCATCGAACCCACAACCAGGTTTTACAGTCACACTTTGTGCCCCTGCGTCACGACTAGCCTAGAGATATGGTTTATAAGGAAAAGAAATTGAAAAGTACGTCACATATGCTATGACGCATAGTACAAATCATCCTTAATTATTATTACATATTAGGTGAGAATGTTTTCATACAATTTTCTCGATACAATATTAACCCGTTCCGTATCGTGCTGCGTGAATCGGCCTACGTGAGAGCTGAAACCAGTTTTTGTCTATTGGTGATTCATATAGTATATTTTGCTCGATTTATGTTGGGGGCCTTACGTTTCATATTTGAAAGCAATAGATTAAAATTAATATAGGTAGATAGGTACAGTCAAACCATAATAACCGCCTACGGTTTGCTGATGTGTCAAATTATAAGTGGATTCTCGGAGGCTTATCTATTCTAATTAATTGTTTATTTTTATCACTGTATATAGAAGGCGTAGGTAGTAGCAGAAGTGTGTGACTGCGAGCGCGACGGTTGTGGGTTCGATTTTCATTTGGGGGAATTAATCATTATTTATTAATATTTTCATTTTGTTGGTCTGGTAACTAGGCAAAGTGTGGCGTCGACCTTCGCCACTCAACACGCAATGCGTCGTAAATTCTGCGGAGTGTGGGAAACGCAGTGTCTGAACACTATGCTTCCTCTGTTTAAACTACTATAAGCGGGATACAGCGTGAAGCTGATTTAAAAAAAATAAAAGATTCCAAAAAAATCTCAAACTATTTACCATATGAAAACATTCAATAAACACTTTTCGGTATTGCCGAGTACCGAGCGCCGTACAAACGTTATTATTTTAGTTCTGCACCAAAACAAATCACGCTGGATAATCTATTCTGGTTCACCGGTCCGCGCGTCTACGGTTACCAACGCTGCGGTTTGGACCGTCTCGATTTCTCTATACATATTTCATATTGTGAATATTTTACGTTGTTGCTTGTTTTTATTATTGCAATTTATTATTATGGTATGTGTGATTCATGTAAAAATATTCTTGTTCTATTTTTTCTTTACATATTATGTGTAAATTATATCTTGTATTGTATTTCTCGAGATTTCGAGGGATTTTGATGATTTGTTTATATTTCCTTGATCGGAAGTGCGGGGTTGAGTTCCGCCACTCAACAATGCACAGTGTCTCCAATTCGAGAAGACAGCGGGGACAGTGCCTTGACTCTATGTCCTCACTGCCTACATCGCTATACACGAGTTATCATAAACCGCTGTTAAACTGTAGAAAAAATAACATTATTATAATATTATTTTAAAACTTGAAATTTATGTGAAAATAAAGAACTTGGACTCGTTTCATTCCGCAGATGTCCAGACGGCGTCCAACATTTCAAGGTGTTGCGTGACGCGTCAAGCAAGTTCTTCCTGTGGGTGGTGAAGTTCAATTCCTTGAACGAGCTCGTCGACTACCACCGCACCGCCTCCGTTAGCCGTCTGCAGGACGTCAAACTTAGGGACGTTGTTCCTGAAGAGGTATGTCATATTTTTGTGTTATATTTGTGTTCAGATTGAGCCTAGTGTCAAGACACTCCGCTTCTTACTTTCCGTCGAATTTTGGAGGCATTGCGTGTTGAGCAGCTGAGCTCAACGCTGCTCTGTGCGTCTGTGTTTGATACCAGAGCAAAGATATGAAAACATTTAATTTCTTCGTGTAGGAGTTGAACCCACAACCTGTCACGTTTACAGTCACACGCTTGTACCCCTGCGCTACGACTGCTGTCTCATATTAATTAATTTAATATAATAGTACTGTGGTTAATTCTTACATACAACTTTTATACAAATTCGTAAAAATGTACAAACAAAAGTTACAAATCTCGAATTTTATTTATTTATGTATTTTATTACTTTGTTCTATTTTTTCTACTTTTATTTTTTTTATTTTGTTCTAATACAATATTTTTATATTCTCATAAGTTCTAACGACAACGAAGTGTATTCTTCTAATAAATTTATGACTTAAATCTTATTTTGAGGTAATTATAGCTTTAATTATAAATAGTAGTATTTTTTTCTTTTTTTAATTATTATAAAATACAGTTTTCCTCCAATATTTTATAATATATAAATGAATATTTTAAAACAAGCCAATAAATATTCGCTTTCTATAATGTTAAATAGTAATTAATAATTTAGCCGAAACAAAGTAAGATATATGTAGTCGGAGTCAAGTATGATAAATATTTAATTTACATAAATTTGTGACTATTTTGATTTTATTTTTTCGTATTTGATTGTAAATATAAATAATAGAAAGTTGTGTTGTTTTAACAATTCTATAATTTTATATTTTTTAATATATTATATAAAGAGCTATAGCGAAATATACTTTTAATAACATATTTTGTTCATGTTGTAATAATAATATATTTTTTACCAATTTCACGCTGTATCCCGCATATAGCGGAGTAGGAAGAGGGAATCTAGTGTTAAAACAACTCTGTTCCCTACTTTTTGCCGAATTTTTGAGACAATGTAGATATGTAGGAGTGGTGGAACTTTAACGCTGCGCTTTGCCTCGACACTGGAGCGAAAATACGAAAATATTAAATATTTTATTTCCTCGAGCGGGAATCGAACCCACAACAATCACACTTTGTGCCCCTGCGTCACGGCTGGCCTCATAATAATAATAATTAATTGCAGCTTTTTAATACTAACATCTGGTCTATAAATGGCGTCCATCGGACGTTTTAGACGATCACAGCTGTCACGGCTTAATTAAATATGATCGGGACTAGTTAATTCATTATCTCGGCCACACCTAACCACTAACCTAATATAAAACACCGTTGACTATACGGTAATTTTGCGTTTAAAAATAGCTAATAGGCGGCCTGTAGTGCAAATAACTTTGTGGTTTATTTATATTGTTTGGAATCAAAATAAAAACAATTTGGCGTTATTTATATATATTAAGTAGTAGTTGAGGCCAGTCGTGGCGCAAGGGTATAAGTGTGTGAGTGTAAACGCGACTGGTTGTGGATTCGATCTCCACTCGAGAAAATAAATATTTATTTATATATTCGAGGCAAGCGCAGCGTTGAGTTCCGCCACTCAACACTCAAAGCGTCCAGACTTCAGCGGAAAATGGAGAACGGAGTGTCTTAGCCCTAGATTCCTTCCGCCTACCCTGCTGTGTGCGGGATACTGCATAAAACTGATATACATAAGTTGTTTGTTTCGGTTGAAACAAAATCCAATTTGCACAGAACAAAATACAACTAAATATTTTATGTTCTAATATGTGTGATAATGTTTCTAACATTCATCGTCTACATAAAAAATTGGCATCGTATGGCACAGTCTCAAATTTGGAGCCTATTGAAAATGTATCTAAAAACACATATGATATGTATTTATATTATAGTCTCAATAGTCAAAGTCCAATAATAAATGAAACTAAAAAGTGACATGATTCATTTTTTGAACGTTAAACAACGTACCACCAGTTCAGTAAAGTTAATGCCTAAGACTTGAGAAGAACCGGCGCAAGATACTCTGAGGACAATTTATTGACATAATTATAATATTTTAAATGAAACTTTTTTAACCGACTGTGACCACGGACTACTGCAAAGTGTTCGAAACGTCGGGTTTCCAAAATGTTAAATTTTAAATATACGAGATTAATCCGGTTAAATTAGTTTCATTTAAAATGTGTGATAATCGTGAAAATCAAAGAACTTATAATTATAATAGCTATTGGTAAATACTAATAAAGAAAGCAAATAATCGATAAGGATTCGTCACGGGCGCCTCCCTGTTATGTTATATGTAGGTATTATTTGTAGGTATTCTTCTATAGATGATTCCAACGTTCAATGTGACTCATAATATACTTTTTCTTCGATTCCATTGTAAAATTGTCATCGTTTATATATAACCAATTCATTTTTTAACATTGTGACCCAAGAGCTCATGCATGTGGCTTTAAATGCGACAGGTTGTGGGTTCGATTGCCACTCGAGGAATATCTTAATTTCTTCGCCTTGGTGTCGAGGCAGATGGTGGCGTAGAGATTCACCACTCAACACTCGGCGTAAAATAAGGAGCGGAGTGTCTTAACGCTGTGCACCTGCCTTCCATGCGGGATACAGCGTTAACATGAAAAAAAAAATCAATTTATAAATTTACTAATTCAATCATCAATACTTCCCATATTGTCCTACAAAATTGACCCAATTTTTAATGTCAAAACCAATTAAACATGTACATGGCGGTTTCTGTCCCCAAAAGTTATTTGGATTTAATTTGGTCGAACGTCCGAACGGATCCATTCCCGTCAGTTCATACATACTAGTTCAATACATTATCCCTGATAGCCGCCCCGCGTCGTGTAAATAATGGCTGCCTGACCCTGATAAAGAAACGAAAATAACTCGGTCAGTGTGGGAATATAGTTCTATAATCTCTAATAGTAAAACTGATATGAATCGAATATAAATACATATATATGTTCTACTATAAATTTTCTATTTATAAATATGATTGTAAATGTTACGTGTTTGTGTATTTCCTGTAATAGAAAATTGTTAATTTTATTTAACATTGTAATATTATTATGCGATAAGTTTTATTTTGTTTATAGATAATGTTTTTTTTTTTTATTTAAAATGTGAAAACTTTTCTGAAGACGTAAAATGATATATGTATAAGTAATCGTTATATTTTAAGCTCGTTACTATGATTTTCATTTATAATTTATAACAAAAATAACAAAATATTTTATCAACTTCTGCAGTTCATATTTAAAATAATTATTATGTTAAACAACCGCCAACGATTTCTTAATAGTCGCGCGTACTGCCCTGGATTCCTGCAGAATGAGCTGATCTTGCCCTCTGGTAAGGTGGATTTTGATACTTCAAAGATTTTATGAATGGGTCCCAGGTGGTAGAAAGTTTCCAGCCATCCTCTCTTAGGGAATTATCCTCTCTTTGAAATTAGGATGTTTTTGTGTCTCAATAGCCTCACGTATGATTCTAGGAATGTATTTGTTTTCCTTAGCGAGGATTTGGGGCTTATCAAAGCTAATATAGTGGCTGGGTTTATCCACAGTATGCTCACACACAGCTGACTTCGATACATGCCCATTCTTGATATCGGAGATGTGTTCCTTTACCCTAACACCGATGCTTCTCTTTGTTTGACATATGTATGATATACCACAGTCATTATCTAGTTTGTATACACGTATATTATTTTATATTGTGCACAATGTAAAAGAATATAACTCTTCACTGGTCTCAAGAATTGGGTCGATGGTTGATGTTGCCAATCTTGCTGGTTTGCTTGTTCTGTTCTTGTTCGCTCGTTCTTCTGATAACGCTGGCGGGGAACTGGCAGCTTGTTTTGATGAAGGGCATTCTTCAGTCACTCACTTCATTAGGTGTTTAGCGTCGCAGAGGTGGGGGGTCTCTCAGAAACCATGATTTGCGAGACAATTAAGAAAAAATTGGCTTTAGTTTGATGTAATAATTATGTCAACTGACAGACGAATGCCACCTCAATCTACCCGTAACCACGGACTACTACAAAGTGCTCGAAACGTCGGGTTTCCCAAAATGTATAATTCAAATTCAAATTCAAAGATCCCTTCGTCTACCCTGCCATATACGGGATACAGCATCAAGCTAAAAAAATGTACACAGCTATTGTACAGTCTGGTTAGATGCTATATATTCCCAATACATTGTGTATCGGAAACCAATTAGAAATAAATATAATGAAAATAATGTAATCTAAATAAAAAAACCCGACTGCTTAAAAGTGATAAACTGGGAAAACCAAGTTAAACTAAATACTTTCACTATTATGTAATTAAAATATATGTAAATTATTCACCTTAAATTGTTTTTTCCTTTTCTGCGTGCTATATCAAACGTAGTTTTGGTAGTTCTTTCTGTGCTAGTTAATATTTTTTTACTTAATTTAACGCGGTATCCCTAATGGAATGGTCAGAAGGAACGGAGCGCCAAACGCTACGGTTTCTGCATACCTCTTTCACCTCGTCCACTGTCATCAACCTCTTCATAAATGCATTCAAGGGGGCCCTCATGCTTTTTATGTGACCTTTCATTAATCTTTCCTTCTTCTTCTGTAATACTCACGTTTCGCTGCCGTATAACACCTTCGCTACCGACACTGAATTGTATACCAAAGCAGCTGTGCTGACGTCATCGATCAGCGAAGGCACCGTTCACCCTATTAACAGCAGCAATACACCTTTCCGAATTCATCTCCTGTCTTCCATCTCTACTGAACATACTTCCCAAATATAATCACTAATAATATATAAATATTTTTTTCTAATAAGAAATTTGATCAAAATTAGGAAAACACCAATATTAGAAAAATAAACGGCAGCATTAGTCAAATTTAATTGCAAACATTTTTCAATTTAAAAATGAAATAAAATTGTATCCTGATATAATTTGGGGTTTCGTTACGTTTAGGTGATAACATCTACGGCCTTATTAATTTTGACCTCGCTCGTAAAGTGCGAATCACCTGCTGTTTAATTGTATTCCTGGTGCTATTAGAATAATTTATATTAAACTTCTTAATTCCGTTGAAATTAGAGGGTCATTTCACGAAAAATGTCAGCTTATACTCTATTATTTTTAATTTACGCTTCTGTGATGGATATCCCTTTTAAATCCATTGATGACAGTTTTCCTGTAAGTAACTAAAATTAAATATGTATTAGCTTACATATTGAATTTATATTTTACGGCAAATTATGAATCCAAAGAGGATTGTCGTCTATCTTTACAATTAATGTGTAAATGTGTATATATATAGAAAAGATAGATAATTTTCTAATTGGATTTAAAAGTAATATTATATTAGAATGCTTAAGATGTGATTAAAAGGGTATCCCAGAAGTATAATTATAATTCCATTCCATTTCCTCACTTGTAATAAGACAAAGTGTGATGTTGAGGTCCTCCACTCAACACAGTGCCTCGAAAATTCGGTAGAAAGTGGGGAACGAAGTGTCTCAATGCTAGGTTCCCTTTGCCTACTCTTTTGTATGCGAGATACAGCGTAAATTGATAAAAAATATAAATCTAATACATATTTTATCTACCTTAATGTATAATATTTTCTTCAGATGCTGGTGCAAGCTTTGTACGACTTCACTCCGCAAGAGGCTGGCGAACTAGAATTCAGGCGCGGTGACGTCATCACGGTCACTGACCGCACCGACCAGCACTGGTGGCAGGTGTGTTCATATAAATCTTATATTATTATTATAAATTATAAACAAATTAACAATAATAAATATGCTAATTGATTGCACATTTCCCAGAGATAAGCTATAATACATATTTCAAATTCCTTCGATCTCTTTAAATAGCAAAGTGCTTTGGTGAAATAGATTTTGGAAATACAATATTACGGAGTGTCTTAACACTAGGTTCCCTCTGCCTACCTTGCTGTGTGTGAGATACGGCGTGAAGCTGATTGATTTATTTTTATTTTATCAGAATTTTCTTTTACCAACTTCACGCTGTATCTCGCATATGACAGGGTAGGCAAATGGAACCTAATGCTAATACACTCCATTATCCACATTACGCCAAAATCTGGAGGCAACAGTTGTTAAGCGGCGGAACTCATCTTATTGTTGTTTAATCAGAAAAATAATATAAAATATAACGAATTTGTTCCAGGGAGAGATAGCTCACCGGCGCGGCCTGTTCCCCGCCTCGTACGTCACCGCCTACCACTCATAGTGCCCGCCGGCCGCCGCCCCGCGCCCGCTCCCCGCTAACCCCCACCACCACGCTGGAACTCCTTAACTGCGGGTGATGAAAGACGGTACAATGGACCTACTTGTTCATCATACATGCTAACCCCTCGTATATTGCGGGTGATGAAGAACGGTACAAAGGACCTATGCCCTTTCAATTTAGGGTAGTATGTACAAAAGACCTACGTATAATAACTAATACCTAATCTGCTTTATAAAGCGAAATTCAAGCTCATAGTATAAGGGCTCAAGGGACCCGTTGTCACCCGCGTGGTATTCCCATCGACCAACCCAGTGGCGGTACTCAACTCAAATCATTTACTGTCTTTGACTATGAAAAGTTCCTAACTTCATATTCAATATATGTAACATGTAAGTACATTTTAAAATGTTATACCTACATAGTTGTTACTTGTAGCTGTCTATCTGTGTGTAATTGCAATGTTATTTTAACTAGTCGAATTTGAAGTTCGCAACTTGTTCCTGGACGATGATAGTTTAGATCTGCAAGATCTTAAATAATATATATATATATATATATATATATATATATATATATATATATATATATATATATATATATA
>JAATLQ010036793.1:0-24133 GCA_013421005.1 Heliconius erato x Heliconius himera | reverse complement strand
TGCCGTCAAAAGTTAGAATCTATTTTTTACGCAACGTTTGAAGTGTTATGGTGCTTTTTGTCCCGCTATTTTGATATTACGGTTAAGTGAACGCGCTGTATACGCCTTAGCACGTTCGTCGCGTCAATCGATTGCCAGTACAAAAGTTGCCTCGGTACTCTCTCAGCGTTTACCATGATTGTATGGCGGATCCGGATCGATGTCATTATAATATAATAATAGACACATCAACAAAACAAGGCCTCTTAAATTTAAGGTTCATTCACAACTCAATATATGTCATTATTCTCATATGTATGTCATTATTTTCATTTATTATGTCATTATTATCGTAATATGATGGTTTGACTCAAACATAACGCTGTCGATTACTGGATCCGCCACTGCCATGATTGTGACGAATTTATTTTCTCAATATTATCGTGACAACTAGCCGGATGGATGATCGTGTATTTCGTCCGATTTTAAGTGCCAGAATGTTATTTTAGATTATTTTTTTTATATTTATATATATATGCTTAGTAATAAAAAATACGAAACGGGAACAAATCAGTTATCAATGTCGCTGAAGCTCCCTTATAATTAATATATACCTACATTTTCAAATTGATGTGATTTTTTTTAAAATATGATCATTATTTATCCCCTATTAGCGTATGATGCTCATTTTTGAAATATTTACCATTTATTTGTTTAGTTTAGTGGTAGTTTTAAGTTCGTTTGGTTTTTATTAAAACATAATCAGTATACAAAATATATAATCTGGTACCAGGGATGTTACGGAGCTTCGTAACCGTATCGGGTATAAATGTAAAAATATGTCGGAAAAATTCAAGTTCAACCAAAAAATCAAAAATTATGTTTGCGATAGGTTGCCCTAAATAATTGCATTACGTTTTTACGTGTTTAGCTCAAAAATCTAATATCTGTAACCGTATTGATCCAAAACCAACGGGTAATGCCATTTTTTTCCGGAATCTAAACCGATATATTATCTCTACTATTTCCGTCTCTGTATCCGTATCAAGATCCAAATTCAAATAATTTTATTTAAAATGAGAAATAATATGCATAATTTCGTGAACGTCAAATATTTACCATCGATTCACTAAAATTAGAACGTCAGACTCAGCGCGACAGGTGTGTGGGTTCGATTCCCACTCGAGGAAATGAAATATTTAATATTTTAATTTCCTCACTCTGCTAACGAGGGAAAGCGCGGCATTGATTTCCGCCACTCAAAACCCTCCAGAATTCGGCAGAAAGTGGGAAACGGAGTGTCTTAAGACTATCTTCTTTCTACCTACTAACTAAAAAAAATTAATACGGAAAATCCGTAACATCCCAGTCCGGTACCTTCAGTAGTCATATTGTAAGATCGTATCCCATATTATGAATATAGCGTCCCATACACGTACAGCTTAGCTCCTCTAGACGTAAGCCATTTTGTGTTGCGCACAAACGAATACACGTATAATATGTTTTATATTCGTTTTATATCGACGATATATTATATGATAGATAGGTATGTACAGTGAAGTTTTTAGATCAATATTTGAATATCCGCGAATATTATTGTAACGTGCTTTGATGAAGGCTTTTGGTGTGTTGTTTTGAATGGAATTCGTTACCGGTTTTTAGTGTTTTTTTTTTCTCAATGAGGCGTGAAAAGTTGCGATGGGGCCATCCAGATATGTCACACGTTATGGGGAAGGGATGGGGTCGACATTACCTAGGGATGGAGACATTTATTTATGACATCACATTTTAAAATATAATAAATATGGAAACAATAAATTTCTGTGAGCGAAACTAATAGTCAAACAGCTGTTTTAAGTTGCAAAATATATAACGATTTACTAAGTAGGTGGGTCACACCAACGTGACCAATATGGGGGACGTCAGAAATAATGATATTAGTGTGACGTAATTTATGGATTGCCCCAAAAGGTATAATATAAAAATATAAATATCTTAAGACGACGTAGTTGCTTACTACGGATGCTAATTCGATTATAAATAAAATAAAATGGTATCGCATCGTCGTGGCACCCCTGCTGTGCCGGTGTACTTAGTTAGCGTTTAACAATATATAGTCAAGAATTTCAAATTAATAAACTTTGAGTGCTCGTTAATCCAATGTGTAGATATTTATTTTTGTTATCGTAATGTATCCGAAATTTTGCTATATTTATCGAATCGTAATTTTAATGGTAAATAATGGTGACGTAATTTAAAAATTTGAAAAAAAAAATAAATAAACGTAAATCGTAATTCATTAGTAAGAAGTGAATGTTTTCCAAATTCGGAATATATATAATTTGTATGAGGATTCCCATCAAGCGAAGCATTTAGCTGTGTGCATTATATAGTGTAAGTTTGGTATCGCGATATAGGAACGCACATGTGAGGATGCCGGTGGACTGTGAGCGTTACAAGGCATGTAATAAGAAAGTGCTAATCTATAATAATCAAATATTTAAATAGTTAAGTTATGGTTCTCCAATATTGTGGAAGATGTATAATATTTTTTACTAATAAATTTAATATTGTATTTCTGTTTGTTTTTCTTGCCTATTAATTAATAGGTGTAACCCGTTAATGTTAAGTGAATTATTGATAGCAATATTAAATTTTAAATGTTTTTTTTAGCTTCTTGTTAAGTAGGCAGAGGGAACCTGGGAACTTAGTGTTGACAAAGATCGTTCCCATTAAGACACTTCCGTTTCCCATTTTGGAGGCGTTTCACAAAATTTTAGAGGCAATGCGTTCAGTGGCAGAACTCAACGCTGCGCGTTGCTGAAAGTATTTATTTTCCTTAAAATGGGTTTTTTTTATCAATGTCAATTTCTTTAAAATTTAAACAAAAACTTTAACAAACATTTTAGTCTAGAAACTCTAAATGAAACTATATGTTGTTCAACAATAAATATTTAATATTTCTACAAAACTACAAATAGCATCACATTTTTTTTATAATTTTAGCAACCAACACATTAAGTAGCATAGGAATATACTTAAAATTATATGAACACTAAATATTGTAAGCAATATTTTATGTTTAATATATTTATAACATGATTAAATATTAAACAGTCAATTTCAGTGCAGATCTTTTAATATGAGTAAACTGTAGTTTTATTGACTCTGTGACATCGTTCCCATTAAGACACTTATACTTAATAACAGTTGACACTATTAAATAATATAATATTTTTTAAGTTGTTCTTGTATTAAAACATATTTTCTAATGACATTGGAATAGTTCCAACAATATAACAAAATTAATAAACTTGCCTAAGTACATTTTTAAAATAAATTAGCCCGTTTTATATATTAAACATGATGGTAAATTTAAAAAAAATCCTAAGAAAAATATATACCACATTTTTTTTAATAAAGTTAATCACACAAATTTAACAAAGGATTTAATTTTTTAATTGAATAATAGCCTCAAATGCTATTAATTATGTTTTAAATAAATTATAATGTACTGGTTTGTATAGTCTGTGTAACTAACTTTATTTATTTCGCTTTAAGAAAAAAACTTAAGGTAATATTAGAATTTTTAAAACGTATTTTTTTGCATAATTAAGATTATATTCATAATAAATATTAACTTTATCACAGTCAGTTTGTGCTATACAAATATTTTTTTGATGACATTTCAAACAAATTCAAAGAAATCGTACTCCAATAGTCTATTGTGATCTGTTTATATTTTATACACCATTATTACCATCCAATACTTTTTAAAATATATATCTACATTTGTTTTTATATAAAAAGGTATATCTTGAATATTTATTAATATTAAGAAAGTTAATGATTTTTTTAACATTTTTAAAATGATATTTCACATTTAGGAAAGATAAATACTTATTTAGAAAACGTATAAAAATTTTAACGTAGCGGGCTCGGACCACTAAGTCATACGTTCAGGTTCAGGTTTCCTGGAGGCGCGGGTTCGATTCTCCCTACGTTCAAATTTTTATAAGTTTTCTTAAGAAGTATAAGTTAATGATTTATTTAAGAATATAAGAATATAGCGTTCATCACTGGTCCTAAAATCTGTTAATTTTTTAAGGTTTTTTAGTATGGAATCAGAGAAGAAAGTAAATTTTAGGAATGTGACATATTTTTAGGATGGATAGTCAGATGTAACGGAGTGTTACTGTTGAGACACTCCGTTTCTACTCTCCGTCCGTCGTAACGACATCGCTCATTCAGAGTTAAAAGCTTAGGATTTTAAAATATAAGCAGTAAAATATATAAATTAATTTATATAAATTTCTTTTCTATCCATACTTTGTTTATTGTCATTTGAAAATAATATATTGCACATTGCACGACTTACATATTTACAAAGTTTTAATAATCTAACCCTATCTTTTTGAACCACATTAATAAATATTAATAGTATTAATAAATTTAATAATATATATTTATTTGGTGTTATATAACCTCATTGGCAGTTTTACGTTTTGCTTGAACTAGCAAAATGTGTATGTATTTTCATTTTGCTGTAACTACTAAACATAATGTAAGTTAAATATAGAAATTAAGTAAGCGACCCTACTTAAGCAATAATAAATATAAGGAATAAATAAGGCCTATATAACTTTTATAAAACTGGCAAAAGAGATTAGTTTATATGCAACTTATGGTTTTTTTTTTTAAAGCACGCGTTATTCCGCAAGTAGCAGGGTAGGCAGAGGGAGCTTATGCCTATCCTGCTATATGCGGGATAGCGCGTGAAGCGTGCGTGATCGCCTAGTAAAAATGAAAATATTTAATTTCCTCAAGTGGAAATCGAACCCATAGCCTCTCGCGGTTAACAATCACACGCTTGTGCCCTTGTGCCACGATTGGCCTTTTGCACTTTCATTTGTTGTACTTGACGATTTCTGCTAACAATTTTGATTTAAATTCAAGCCTTTGTTGCATATAAACTAATTTCTACTTGTTTATTGTCTATTTCACTTAGATGAATACTTCACGCTGTATCCCGCACACAGCAGGGCAGGCAGAGGGAATCTAGTGTTAAGATACTCCGTTCACCACTTTCCGCTGAATTCTGGAGGCATTGCGTGTTGAGTGGCGAAACTCAACGCCGCACTTCATCTATAGTCATAGATGAAGTGCGGCGTTGAGTTTCGCACATGCTGTATTTTAAAATGTATGACCTCCGATAGCTAGCATGATGTTCTCAAAGGCAACCCAGTTGATCAACGCCCACGGCCCAAGTCGCATCCATAGAGGAAGAAATCCTTTGTATAACGAAAATATGCCTTCATTTTTCACTGATTGCTGGAGACAGTCGATCATGCCGCGGTACAGCGTTCCTCTGGAAAAAAAGGGTCTAATTTAGTTTAGTATCAGAACAGCTACAGTATGCTTTAAGTAGAATTTAAACTTATAAGCATAGCGTTTTATCCAATGATTCCCAACCTGCGGACCATCAGTGGTCCTTAGCAACCAAAATATAAATTAAAAAAATATATATATACAAATGATTTTAAATTTTGCAGACGGTGAGCCGTTGGTGAAGACGATACAACGTAGTTAGTCAAACATAAATTGTTTTAGCATTCAAGTTTAATAAAATACTTTAAAATACGTTCATTCATAGATTTTAAATACTTAGATACTCAGAAATCCACACACGAAATACAAAATTTTATTTAAAAAAAACATTATTTCTTTTAATGTAAGTTTCTATTGAATTTGTAATCAAAATTTTAATTTGATTATAATTTTAGTTTATTTTTATTATACCTATATTGGGGACCTTGCTAACTAAAAAAAAACTATAAAAATGGCCAAGAAAAGATTGGGAACCCCTGGTTTAGACAGATATATTTCAACTATGTAACATAGCAAGTAAGTAATATTCTAAATCATGTTCTGGGTCATAAAATATTGTAGATTTTATAAAATGTGCTACTATCTGTTGGTCTAAAATTTCACTGGCCCATTTCGCTTACACCCGGAGTGTGCTTATACGCTTCGCAAGAAAATTGGCTTTACAAGTAACGTTATATTTATTTAAGTTAAATAAAAAATCATCAGAATGTGTTCACCCAGTCAAAAGAAGAAGTCGGTTAAAACAACACAAACGCACAGTTAGGTCAATGATTTTTACGCTTTATTTTACATGATATTGTAACCATGTAAAATACAGACAAGAATTTCAGCTTCATGCTGTATCCCGCACACAGCAGAGGAGACCTAGTGTTAAGAGGTATTGAGTGTTGAGTGGCGGAACTCAACGCTGCGCTTTCCCCTCGACACCAGAGCGAAGAAATGAAAATATAAATGTAAATTAACATTTCATCTCCTCGAGTGGGCATCGAACCCACAACCAGTCGATTTTACAGTCACACTTTGTGCCCCTGCGCCACGACTGACCTCGAGTGGTCGATGGTCCTTTAATATTTTTAATATTATTAATATTAACTTTATTCTTGATTTGCCCTACCAATGGACAATTTGTAACGCGTAACCACAAAGTTGTGGAATATAATACGATATCATTTGCCTTAATTTATGCATATTTTCCTTATATCATATACATTAAATAAATCTTATAAATTAATCGATTTGATTCATAGATGTATTGATACAAATACAAAATTATTTTAAAAACAAGGCATATTTAGCTTTATAAATAGGCATAACGCGATAGAAGTTTTAGGGCAAATCGTGGCGCAGGTGTAGGTACAAGCGTGCGACTGTAAACGCTACAAGTTATGGGTTCGATTCTCACTCGAGGAGATGAAATATTTAATATTTTTGTTTCGTTGCCCTGGTAAAGCCAAAGCGTGGCGTGAATTCCGCCACACAACACACATTGCCTCCAGAAATCTTCGGCAGATGGGGAACGGAAACGTCTTAATGAGAAAAGAGTGTCAACACTAGGTTATCAGATTCTCTGCCTACCTTATAATATACGAGATACGGCGTAAAACCAAAAAAAAATCCTCACAATTTTTTCTGTCAATGTCGACAAATACCTTACCTAACTACCCTACCCTTAGGTATATTCTATCTTACATACAATTAAGCTACAATAAATTAACATTATTATTTATTGTTCCATAGAATATTTATAAGATCAAAAGCATTATATTTAAATTGAATTTTGGACATTTGAAAGCGAAAGCGATTTACATTGGGCGTGCGCGGGTTCGACTTTGACCCCGTTGTTTGACCTCGACCGTACTTTGAACGCACCAACCTACTTAATACCTACATACTATATATAGTATGTACGTTTCGAGTGGCGTCAAAACAATTCACTGTAAACATTTACTAAACAGTTTGTTGACTTAGTTCGAAAACATAGTATCGAAGATATTGGAGGAAGGTCACGTTAAAAATATGATCGCATCACATGTATGAAGAGGTTGATGACAGTGGAGGAGGTGAAAGAGGTGTGTAGAGACCGTAGCGTCTAGTGCTCCGTTCTCTTTGAGACGTTAAATCTTAAATTAAAATCCTTTAAAATTTAATATTTAAATTTTATTTAGATTTAATTTTTAAATTAAAAATTTGTAAATTTTATTATTACTAATGTTCATAAATTTGTTACTCGACATCAACCTGCACTCTATAGATACACTTCTGGTATAACAGCACAATAATAACTGTAATATGCTAAGCATTCTTATATTCATTGATTTAAAATATTTCATAATATTAGATGCCAGTGCTACAAAGACTCAAGCGTAAGCGCGGCAGGTTGTGGGTTCGATTTCCGCTCGAGGAAATTAAATATTTAATATTGTCATATCCTCGCTTTGGTAACGGGGCAAAGCGCGGCGTTGAAATGTGCTATTCAACACGCAATGCCTCCACAATTCAATGGAAAATGTGGACCGAAAGTGTTACAATGGGAATGGATTATTAACACAAGGTTCCCAATTACCCAGGTTCCCTCTGTCTATTTAACTTGGTTTATTTTATTAGGACCTAGATACCACTAGACGAACCTAAAACAAAACAAAATATTCCATTGAACTACACGCATTTAGTGTGTTTCCTCAGTTCTACCTAATAAAATAAGATAACAAAAGTGTTTATAGGCACAAAAAACAAGTACAGCTCTATTGATTGCCAAAATATAGGTCAGTGGATCAAATACAACGCTGACATTAGCCTTAGCGAATTACGAAAGTTCCACATTTTCGATACTTAGAACGTATGCGAGTGTTGAGCGTAGCTGTTGTAATGTATTAGATGAATACGGAATGGCCTAAGAGATGTCGCTACCTGCCTTTGTACGTCTTGTTTTATAAAATAAAATCAATCAGCTTCACGCTGTATCCCGCACACAGCAGGGTAGGCAGAGGGAACCTAGTGTTAAGACACTCTGTTCCTCACTTTCTGCCGAATTCTGGAGGCATTGCGTGTTGAGTGGCAGAACTCAACGCCGCGCTAGTCCTCGACTAAATATTTCATCTCCTCAAGTGGGGATCGAACCCACAACCAGTTGGTTTTACAGTCACACTTCGTGGCACACGTAACCCTAAATTATATTGTGTAAGTAGATGTAAGGAAGGAAATAAACTTGTTTTAGTAAACACGACTATATACATTACTCTACTACAACGTAATGACTTTCCGTCGTTATAATTAATATTAATGGAAAATTTACATTAAAATTATGTTTATTTCCTATTAAAAACTTACTAATATACTTCTTTGTGACATTTTTTTATTAAGTTTTAAGTAAAACCATCGTATAAAACTAATTAATCAAAATGATTACAAAATAAATCATTTTGATGATTTTTATTTTGATTTTTATTACAAAACAGGTCAGTCGTGGCACAGGGACACAAGCTTATGACTGTTAACGTGACAGGTTGTGGGTTTGATTACCACTAAAGCAATAACATATTTTCATTTCAGCCCAAGTACGGCGTTGAGTTCGTTCTACCACTCGCTCTAACACGCAATGCCTCTATAATTAGGCGAATAGTGGGGAACGGGGTGTATTAACACTAGACTCCCTCTGCCAATCCTGCTAAATGCATGAAACTTAAAAATGGGATACAGCGTGAAACTTAAAAAAAAATCAAACACTCAACAAAAGCTGAAAAAAATCAAGCTACCTTCCATCTGGCCCCACGGATTGGTTCATAAGTCGAGTTTTAAGTACATCCGCCGGTGTTCCCATCACGGCGGCGACGAACCCCGCGGCGAAGGCGGCCAGAGCGTGCACCAGCGCCGTGTCCGCCAAATGGAACTCTCGCATCAGAAACTGTTTGGTGTAGTCGTAAGCTGCCAAATCTCCCATATTGACTAGTGCGGCTCGTTGCACATTTGGTACGGCACCTATGTAAAATATATGTACATATTTTATTATCTCTATATATAATAAGACAGTAAAAATATTTTGTCTGTACATTTAGTAATTTTGACTGAAATGGATAGAGGGAGACTTAAAAATAATAATAGAAAGCAAAAAGATTTTTTTTTTATTTTTTTGTCTGTCTGCTTCTCTATCAATATGTATGGTAACGCTAATCTCCGAAAGTACTGAACCGATTTACTTAAAAGTTTTACCAATTAATTTAAGTTTAAGAAGGTTCTCACAACATTTTTATGCTTACATAAAATGAGATTTAGATCAAAAACAATTGTAGGTATAAGTACAAAGTATAGTATATTACATATTTTTTTTACATTTTTTCTCCCATTTCTCCCCTCAGCAAAACAGACAGGAATGTAATGAAAAAACACTACGTTCTTCTCTTTCAGCCCGAATTCGAGACATTGCGTGTTTACCTTATACACAGCGAGTAAATGTAATCATTTCTTCAAATTTAAAAACTTGAGAAGTTTTTGAGTCATTTTAACCTTTGCTATAAAAATAAGATAGGGGGATAGTGATACCAAATATTATATTTTTCTAGTATCTACAACTATATAACTATTATTGTGTTTTTTGCATCTTCACGTTGTATCCCGAACGTAGCAGTATGTAGGCAGATGGAGTCAAGTGTTAAGGTACTCCGCTAAATAAGATAAAAGATAATAATTTAACCAGTAACGTTGTGAGGCCAGTCGTGGCGCAGCGGCACAAAGTGTGAATGTAAAACCGACTGGTTGTGGGTTAGATCCCTACTCGGGGAGATGAAATATTTACTTAACTTTATATTTCCATTTCTTCGCTCTGGTGTCGAGGCAAAGTGCGGCGTTGAGTTCTGCCACTCAACACACTATGCCTCCAGAATTCGGCACGAAACGGGGAACGGAGTGTCTTAACACTAGGTTCCCTCTGCCTACCTTACTGTGTGCGGGATACAGCGTGAAGCTGAAAAAAAAAAGTAACGTCATACAAAAGCCCTTACCTCTCCAAAAACCTCTAATACCAGACTCAGCGTATAGCATCGCATACGCTTGCCTGCAGTTAGCGAAGCGCGGCGGCTTGCCTTGTATGATCCTTCGCCCTTCCGTCTGCATCTGTACCTTAACTAGGTCAGTCGGCGACGCGATCAGCTGCGCCAACGAGCCAGCTGCTAAACCTCCTGTCAAATTTCACCTAATTTAGATTATAAAATAGAAATAATTATTGAGGCCAGTTGTGGCGCAGAAGCACAATGTGTGACTGTTAAATCGACTGATTGTGGGTTCGATCCCCACTAGAGGAAGTGAAATATTTATTTACGTAAAGATTTTGTATAATATAGCTATTAAATAACAACAAGTTTAAGCGGACGAAGCCGCGTTTGGATCGCTAGTTTTTTTATAATTTTAGTTTAACTAAATTTAAAAAAAGAATATTTTTTGTTGATTTAATCTCGCGCGTGTCTATTCATAACTATATTCTATGTAAAGCAAGCCCAACATTATATAAAGGGCACATTGTACCATACTTTTTATACTCATATATTATTAGCTGTCTATATATATTGTTACGTAGAAAAATGAACTGAACCACACAATAATATCTAATAATGATATAATTATAAAAATAAAATAAATAAATAAATAAATCAGCTTCACGCTGTATCCCGCACACAGCAGGGTAGGCAGAGGGAACCTAGTGTTAAGACACTCCGTCCCCATTTTATTGAAGTGAAGAAATGGAAATATAAATTTAAGTAAATATTTCATCTCCTCGAGTGGGATCGAACCCACAACCAGTTGACTTACCTACAGTCACATTTTGTGCCCTTGCGCCACGACTGGCCTGGACGTAAGGTACAGCGTGAAAAAAAAGTTGAATAAGATCGTTACTTTGTAAATTTTTACTTTAATCTTCTGGTTTTGCCTACTTTAAATTATTATTATTAAACATTCTATAGGAACGATTTAAAAATTATTCACTGCAGATATAAAACATTATTTCTATTTAGGTACTCCATAATATAGATCATTTATAAATTATATACATATTTGGGTATCAAAGTTCAATGACTCAGTATTTTATCTCTGCTTGGCTGATAACGTAAACAATCGCCCGTTATCTGTAGCTTATTATTTATCTTACAGGTACTCTCTAGTTATAATTTTGCTTTGTTTAACAATATTTTCTTTTTTCACGTTCTAATTTATGATTTTATGTATGTAGGTTATAGGCTAGAGTTTTAAACGTCTTATTATTCGAAGCTGTTTTTTTTTTAATATTTTCATTGCTGCGCTGTGGTATAGAAGACAAAGAGCGACGTTGTGATGTGCCACTCAACACCTAAAAAATCGGCGGAAAGTGCGGAAAGGAAGTGTCTTAATACCTTAACTCTAGTTCCCCAGGTTCCCTCACCCTACTCTAATATCGCGGGATACATCGTGAACCTGAAAATGTCATTATTTACATATTACATAACAAAAAAGAAAATGTCGCTCACCTAAAGACGCCGCTCCTAACGAGACTTTTCCATTACTGTCTTTCAATGCATTGCGGAAGTGTTCGTAGAATATGAGACGGCAGCCGGAGTATATGGCGTGACGTTGGAACATTGGCATCAGGCCGCTCCACAGCTTCAGAATACCTTCCTGCTTCGCTATGCCAACAGCTGTTTTTACCATACCGTGATTTTCCATCTGTTTTGATAATATTAAAAAAATGATTATTTTTTATTTGAGTTTCACGCTGTATCTCTTATTATATATAGGTAACAGGATACGTAGTGTTAATACACTTCGTTCGTCATTTTCCGTAGATTTTTTTAACAATATAATTTAATTCAAATTTACAGTAGTAGTAGTTTAATAATGTTTTGCGTGTTATGACATTGTCTTTCTCATTTTTAGCAAAATTTTCGGGACATTGCCTATTAAGTATTCCTCTAATAGAGCGAGGAATTAAAATAATTTAAATATTTTAGTTTTCCCAAGAGATAATGCGTGAGACGTTATAATTAATTCAAGATTTTTAAGAAACGTAAATAATTTTTAACAAAAAAACACCGACTTCAAACAACGAAACGCAAATAAAAAATAATTTTACACAAAGTAAAATGTGCTTTGATTTTGTTAAACTAAAATAATTAAAGAAAAGTTTTATAATTTCGGTGTCAAGCGAATGCTACAACAACCTTACCACAATATCAAATTACTAAGCCTGTTTTTTCTACTTTTGCTTTTTACTATTATTAAAATCGGTTCACCCAGTCAATAGTTCAGAGATAACAAACATACAAAAAACCGGACAAGGGCGAGTCGGGTTCATCCACCGAGGATTCCGTAAAAAATTGAAGGTTGAGCTTTTTCTGAAATTCAGGCTTAGTTTAGCTAGAGCCCTTTCATCTGATACTTCACATGAACTAGCGGCTTTAATACTTGATTTGGCCCCATTTTAAGGCTATTATTTTCTAGGGTTTTACCTATTTTTTAGGGTATATATAACCTTTTATATATGTTTTCAGATTTTTTTCGGAACTAGTAGGTACTACCTCAAGATGCTAGCTGCCAAATTTCATAATTCTAAGTCAACTGTGAATGATATGATGAAATATGTTTTTATCAGGAAATCATGGGGCCGTAGATCTGAGTATATAGATTGAATTTCATTTCAACATCTTCAAGCGTTCATGAGATAAAGTGTCTTGACAGACAGGCAGACAGTCGGACAACAAATTGATCTTATAAGGGTTCTTTTTTTTTCCTTAAAAAGGTTCGGAACCCTAATAAAATACAGTCGAATTGATAACCTCCTTTTCTGACAGAAGTCGGTTTAAAAAAACAATTCTAATATCTATAAATAAAGCTTATTTACCTTGTATCCATGTTTAGCGGCGGCCACTTCCGACTGTATTTGTAACCTTGTTTTTGTTAAATCAAATGGATATGTAGCTGAAAATAAACAAACAATAATAAAGATATATTTTTATATATTATTTTTCTTTAGGCACGTTATATCCAGAAATTAATTCTTCACGCTGTGTACCATATACTAAAGTAGGTACAGGGAACTTTGTGTTAAGACACTCTCTACTTCCAGCCTAATTTTCCAGCCTTTCATGATGGATGGCAGAACTCAACGCTGCGCTTTGTCTTATTATACCTATATTGTGTACTATTATTTAATATTTTTTATGTCAGAGCAAGAACAGTTTAAAAGAAAATAAATAAAAATGTTTTAACAGCTTATCACTAAGCAAATACTACTATTAATTATAGCTTGCAAGCATAAAAGATTTAACTTTGACTTTAAAAAGCGTGTGTGACTGTAACGCAACGGTGGTGGGTTCGATTCTCACACGGGGGAAATTAATTATCATTTATTAATATTTTCATTATTTGCTCTGGTAACAACGTAAAGCGCGGCGTTGAGTTATACCACTCAACGCGCAATGCCTCAATTTGGCGCAAAATTGGAAACGGAGTGTTTTAACACTAAACTTCCTCTGCCTACACTGATATATGCGGGGATGCTTCACGCTGAAGCTGAAAAAGAAAACTTCAAAAAATGTTAAGCCCAGAGACTTGGATTACTGGCGACATAAAAAATGTATACTTAATTATTATTAAAAAATATGTATTCTTAATGACAATTATTATTTAATTAAAAATGTGTTCTTATTGCCCGGTGAATCATTTTACAAACAGACAACGGATTACGGTGTTTAAATTGCGTATTAATAATAATCGGTTGCGGTCAACATAATGATAAGAAACTATGATAAGAAATTCCTAATAAGATCTTAAATAGGTATTTAACAAGTAAAATTTCAATATTGTTTTGCAAATTACATAGATTTTTTATATTATACGTCAAATATATAAATTATTTATATTCTTAAAATTCATTTGAAACGGTTTAGATTACTAAAATTATTCACGCCTAAAATTAATTTTAATATTGAATAGCAGTAAGTGTTCTAATAAAAGGACACATTTTAAAAAATACTATAAAAAATACCTAGATCTTTCTAGATATCTATATCTATTGATACATGCAGAGGATATCTATTGACATTTTTTACATTTTCCCCTTTCTAAACCCTAAGAGATTCGTCGAGTTTTAATAATAATCAATACTAGGCACTCTTTTATATTTAATAGTATTAGTAGTAATAGGTTATTAACCTATTTGAAAATATTTTTATACATATTGAAAATATAAAAGAGTGCCTAGTATCATATACAGTCTTGCAAGGTTGCCAGAACCCAATAGTGAAAACTGTATTTAAATCATTTAAGCCGTTTCTGAGATTAGCGTGAACAAACACACAAACATTTAAAAAAAATTACAATTAAAAAATTAACATTGTTTTGGTTTCTATTTACATTATAGTAAATGCCCGCAGTAATAGTTTTTATGATTTATCTTCCATGGACAGACACCAATCAGTTATGATTTTATTATAAGTATAGATAATAGAAGTCTACATTCGAAACTAATTTTGTCCGGATCCTCTTCGAATAAAGTAAATAATTATTAAATCTAGATTTCTATAAATACTTTTAATAATTTTACCTGACTCCGCCGCCCAGGCACCGAGTACGGCGACCCCGTACCTCGCAGCTACCGAGTCAGTGGCCTTGGAAGCGGGGTGGTCAGCGTTGCGTAGCACTGGCATCTTGTCTCTTTATCACCTTGCTATAAAACCAATATAATATTAAGTATGTGTGACTGTAAAACCGACTGGTTGTGGGTTCGATCCCCATTCGAGGAGATGAAATATTTACTTAAATTTATATTTCTATTTCTTCACTCTGGTGTCGAGGACAAGCGCGGCGTTGAGTTCTGCCACTCAACACGCAATACCCCCAGAATTCGGCAGAAAGTGGGGAACGGAGTGTCTTAACACTAGAATCCCTCTGCCTACCCTGCAGTGTGCGGGATACTGCGTGAAGCTGATTTATTTATTTTTTATTTAAAAAGATATACTTTTTATGTATTACTTTACGTATTTTGTATATTCTTCGAATATCTCTTGCATTTGATACAGGTAAAGGATATCTAGTGACATTTTTTCCCACTCTCCCCTTTCCAACCGATAAGAGCCTTGGACAGTTTTTATAATAATCGATACTAGGTACTATTTTGTATTTTCAATATGTGAGAAAATTATATGAGAAAAATATGTGAGAAAAATATTTTCAAGTAAGTTATGAGCTGCAGCCATCGCATATAGTCATGTACGATACGAAAGTCGACGTGCGATACGACATCGTCGCCATATCTATATTTATATATTCTAAAAATATATAATTCCAAAACAAAGGAACAAATTAAACATAATTTTAAATTTAGTTTACTTTATATAATATGAGTTCTGACTTATGAGTTTTTAAAGCAGAAAATATTATACAAAGTTGTTTATTTGACTGATAAATTACCTATAGGTACCTACATAGTATATCAGCTAGCTTATATTGATGGAAGTCAAGGCTGGTTGATCGATAACACAATGACCTCTTATTGCATATTATTTAGTATTTTAGACATAATATGTTATGTAAAGTTGTTTTTATGGTTCCGTATCCTAAAAGGAACCTTTGTAGGTTCACTTTGTTGTCCGTCCTTTAGAACATAGAAAAATCAAGGTTCTAAGTCAACGCATTTATTGATCGTTTTTAGCTATATTTTGAATGGAATTCGCCGCGTTATCAAAATGAATAGAGTATTAGACGTGGATCTATAGTTGTAAAAAATGCCTCGAAGTGAGAATTTATAACAAATAAGGGGAAAAAATCCAAAAAAAAACATTTTTTTAAAGAAATAAATGATAAAAAAATTTATATGTAGACATACAAAATAAGTGCATACTCTCAAAATAAAATTTGTCAATTTTATTGATCGCATAATCAAAACCTATCTTAGGATATTTCCCTAAACCTTTAATTATGAAATTTAGCAAGAACTGAGTATCATTATTTTCATGAAGTTGCAGTACAAATAAAGCGAAAAATCTGGACAATCGAATTATTATATAGCCATTTAACAGTAAAAATCGATTAATATCATCGGCTTATTTATTTAAGTACCAAGGCCAAACTAAAATAAATAAAAAATTAAAAACATACGCAAAAAAAGGTGGACTCTTTGAAAAACCTAAAATTGAATGAAAATTATGTTTTTGTGTTACTCTTTTTCCATGTCAATGGGCGTCTTATTTAGGCCAAGCACAATGTCTTCTTATATTCAATTTCTTAACAATAGTTTCACGTGAAAAATGAAGCTGAATGACGTAATTTGAATGTGTTGACGTCATTACGTTACCTCGATGTTAAATATTTGACTTTTTATTTTTTTTAGGTTTCTTATGCATAATACTAAAATACAGTAGTTAGATTAAGTTACGGCGTTGAGTTCCGCCACTCAACACGCAATGCCTCCAGAATTCCGCAGAAAGTGGGGAACGGAGTGTCTTAATAATAGTATCTTAACTGCTATGTGCGGGATAGAGCGTGAAGCTGATCAGTAGTTAAATTGAAACGCGATAGGTTGTGGGTTCGATTGCCACTTGAGGAAATGTAATATTTAAATATTTTTGTTTCTAAAAAACAGAATATAAAATGTAGCCTATATAAACTTGATAAACAACAGACGACTACAAACGGACGACAAGTCATACGAAGCAGACAATGACAACCCTAGAGTATTCGTTATTATTATTCCTGACTTTAAATACAACAAACTATAAACATATTTAATCATATGATATATAATTTTTAACCGACTTCTAAAAAAAGAGGAGGTTATCAATTCGCCTGTATTTATTTTTATGTTTGTTATCTCAGAATTTTGAACTGGATGAATCGATTTTGATTATTATTTTTTTATTTGAAAGCTAATTTCGTCCAGTTTTGACAATGTTATCTGTGAGAAAATTACATAAGACTTACATTTGCATAGCTTATTGTTTGAAATTGGATTTTTTTTTTTTTAAATATAATTATCTATTAAGAAAAATAATAACCGATGTACCACTTTGAGGTCATTATGGACAAAGAAACTGAGACTAAAGTTTTGTCTCGTGAAATATCGGCAGTAAATACTTAACAAAAAATAAATCAGCTTCACGCAGCAGGGTAAGCAGAAGGAACCTAATGTCAAGTCTGTTCCCACTTTCCGCCGAATTCTAGAGGCATTGTGTGTCAAGTGACGGAACTCAACGCCGCGTTTTGCCTCGACACCAGAGCGAAGAAATAAAAATATAAATTTAAATAAATATTTCATTTCCTCGAGTGAGGATCGAACCCACAACCAGTCGATTTTACAGTCACACTTTGTGCCTCTGCGCCACGACTGGCCTCTATATTTAACATTGGACCTTATTAAGCGTGAAGCGCTCATAAAAATACAACAATCTATTAACATATAAGTGTTATTAATAAATCTAATAAAACGTTTGGAGAATAAGTCCTTCAGCGGTATTAGCGAGCGTGTACAATCGATTTCAAAGTCCAATACTAAATGCGTTCAATATGAGTATTGTATAATAATTTAAATATAGTACGGTCAACAAGTCGTGGCCGCCTTGAGGTTAAATTTTCTGAACTTTTGCGCATTGTTAACTGGAGAGCAAAATAATCAGAAGTAAGAAACATTGTAAAAGCAAATCCGCGCAGCCATTTACAGCTAACTTCGGAGTGGCCACGACTCGCTGACTGTACTGTATTTAAATTATTATACAATACCCATATTAAAACCATTTAGTATTGGACTTTGAAATCGTACTGTAAATAGATACATACATTGGATTGAGGTCCCCCGCTGTTAACAAAGTTCAAATGTCAGCGTCACGCTTTATCCCGCACACAACAGGGTAGGCAGAGGGAACCTAGTGTTAAGACAGACCGTTCCCCACTTTCTGCCGAATTCTGGAGGCATTGCGTGTTGAGTGGCAGAAGTCAACGCCGCGCTTAACCTCGAAACCAGAGCGAAGAAAATGGAAATATAAATTTAAGTAAATGTTTCATCTCCTTGAGTGGGGATCGAACCCACAACCAGTCGGTTTTACAGTCACACCTCGTACCGCTGCGCCACATCTGGCCTCATATTATTATAAAATACCCATATTAAACCCATTTAATATTGGACTTTGAAATCGTACTGTAAATAGATACATTGAAGTGAGGTGGCCGATTGGTAACAAAGTTCAAATCAGGTCAGTATTAAATATATGGCTTATTTAGAGGTATATATTTTATAATTGTAAATCATTACTTATTAAAAGTAATTAAGATAGGGTATCAGCGAGTAATAAACAGTAATCAGATAATAATTATCACATATATATTAAAAGTCCAAGTAAATGCAGTCAAAGCAAATGGGGAACGGAATTGTCTTGATGGGAACCTAGAGTCTTAACTAGGTTCCCTCTGCCTACCATGCTGTGTGCGGAAGACCGCGTGAATTAAAAAAAAATAAAGCAATGTGATAGTCGTTTTTTCAAGCATTTTTTGAGTCACCTCTTATAGCAAGCATTAATTGGAATGGACGGAGTGAAAATTGAAGGCTATCTCTATTCTCTTCCTATAGAGTAATAATGTAAAAAATGTAAAATTAGGGAAATATCTCTTTTTTCCGCTCCATGCCGGCGACTCCGCTAGCGATAAGTCCCTAGACAGAGACAATGGAGAAAAAGAAGATAAAGAAAGAGAGACAATTAAACTATTCAAATAAATGTCTAAATATGTATATTGTTACGGGGAACGGAGTGTCTTAACACTAGGTTCCCTCTGCCTACCCTGCTGTGTGCGGGATACAGCGTGAAGCTGATTTTTTTATTACGTAATTGTAACATAAATACCTTTCGCCACTAAATCTTTTCAATAACCACTACAACTACCACATGTAAAGCGTCACTTAGCTTAAATCAATAAATATGATAATATTACAAGTACCTATTGAAGTATACCATTAATAGCTTTTAGGTATGTTATGTATTATACAGCTTCACGCTTTATCCCGCAAATTACTGGGTAGGCAGAGGGAGGCTAGTGATAAGACACTCCGTTCCGCATTTTGCGCCGAATTCTGTAGGAATTGCGTATTGAGTGGCGGAACTCAACGCTGTGTGCGGGATACTGCGTGAAGCTAATTTTAATTTGACTTTTTTTTATAACAATATTATTAGCATATTCATAAAATGTAATAACATTTAATATTATTTCATCGCACTGGTAATGAGGCAAAGCATAATACCTCCAGGATTTTGCGGAAAGTGGGGTATGGAAGTGTCGCAATAGGAACAGAGTGTCTTAAACTAGGTTCCCAGGTTCCCTTTGTCTGCCCTACTGTGTGCCCTAACATATTTTATGAATATATTTATACAAAAAGAAATATATAAATAAATAATATATTTTCAATGAGAATGAAAAATATGTGTCTGCTTTTCTACATGGAAATTTGGCTCGCTAAAAGTATCTTGAACCCTGAACAGTTTGGAATGTAGCCAGACGCCAAGTATCTTAATAACGCTATAGTTATGTATGGTTTTGTCATTTTCACAAGATTTACGTTAAAATTATTATAATAATAACTTAAATATTGTAATAATTATTATAACAGTAACTTATATGTATATGAGGCCAGTCGTGGCGCAGGAGTAAAAGGTTGTGACCGTAACGCGACGGTTGTAGGTTCAATCCTCACTCGAGTAAGTGAAATATTTGTTTTAATGTATATTTACATTTCTTCGCTCTGGTATCCAGACAAAGCAAGCTTGAGTTCTGCCACTCAACACGCAATGCCTCGAACAATTGGGCGGAAAGTGGGGAACAGAGTGCCTTAACTCTAAGTTCCCTATGCCTAACCTGCTGCGGGATACAACGCTAAGCAGATTTAGTAACTTATATATTTTGAAATAAGGAATAATAATGTAGGAAATAGACTCATTATCTCTCAATAGTATAAAAAATGCTGTATCTAAAATATTGCGATCGAATATTGTCGGGTACGAGAAAGCAATGAAGAGCTCAAGATAGAGCTTAGTGGCGTGCCATTGGAGAGGCCTATGTCCAGCAGTGGACTAAGACAGACTGATGATGATGATGATGACTGATGATGATGGTTTTTATTTCACGTTTACTTAACTGACCAATCTCTATCGTAATTTCTCCATTCTACGTGGCATTGGGGAAGTAAATTGTGCTTCACTGGCACGCCTAAAAGCCATATTACAATAAAGAACAAAAACATATTACAAACCTGAATTACTGAATTTGTTGGACTTTGTATTATAATAGTAGGAAATATCTACCATCTTAACGATAATGGAAAAGCAAATTACTTATTTTATTTCTTGTATTTTTTGTTTTATGTTTTTACTGGCCAGGAAATATAGGTATATATACCTTCTTTATATATTTTTTATATTTTCTTATAAGAAACATCATATATTATGAATATTTAATTGGAATTGGTATTAAAACAGTGAAGAAAGATAATAATAAATATTAAATTACTTTTTTTATTATTTGAAGGTGAAAACGTAAGTAAACGACGACGGTAAAGTTTAATATTTAAAATACCTTTAACAAAAAAGATAATATTTAATAGAGAATATATAAATTTCAAGATAAGATGAGTGTTACATGGCATCAAAGAAATAAAATAAATAGGAGACAAGAGAAAAAGAGAATTGCTATTAGATACTTTACTTTAAATTATATGGGAAAGTCAAATTTACTATATATATAATATACAACGTTCAAAAATAGCTTTGGCTAATTCAGTAAAATACAATTTAAAAGGTCGTTATTGCGGTGTTCTCTACATCGCAGCTCAACTAAAGTAGTAGTTAAATTAGTGAAACTGTTAATGAAATGTTCAAATTAATAGTTTCCGGTCGACTGTTAAAAAGCTAAGAACGCAAAAATTTTGATATACTTTTTATTTAGCTTTCCACTGTACCCATGCTTGTAGTAGGCTAACAGGGTAGGCAAGGGCCTAGTGTTAAGACACTCCGCTCTCCACTCTACGCCGAATTCTGGAGGCATTGCGTGTTGAGTGGCGACACTCAGTGCCTCGCTTTGCCTCAACACCAAAGCATACAAATGAAAATATTAAATGTTTAATTTCCTGGAGTGGGAATCGAAACCACAACCTGTCTCACTTACAGTCACAGTTCCCTGCATCACAACCGGCCTCCATATATAGCTAATTTTGCTGTTAACCATTTAAATGTGAAAATATTGTAAGTATTAACATTTTATATATATTTATTAGATAAAATTATATTCTTAGTCGCTTACTTTATAAAATTCTTTTGAAAATACTGATTTTAGTCATAACCATTATTTGAATTAAAGTGTAAATAAAAAGTTATCTTACCCTTTATCCTGTAGTAACTTATTTTCTTTTTATTAAGTTCACAAAAATTGCACAAAACATAAAATATAATAAAATACAAAAATATAATAACACCAGCTTCACAAGTGAAGTGAAACATGTCATAAACTATACTAACTCAAATAATTTTAAACTGTACATATTGAGGCCAGTTGTGGCGCAGAGGCACAGAGTGTGACTGCAAAATCGACTGGCTGTGGGTTCAATACCCACTCGACGAAATAAAATATTTATTTACATTTAAATTTTCTTTTCTTCGTTCTAGCATCGAGACAAAGGGCGGCGTTAAGTTCCGCCACTCAACACGCAATGCCTCCAGATTTCGGCGGATAGTTGTGTAAACGGAGTGCCTCAGCACTACGTTCCCTATGCCTAGGGTAGGCAGAAGTGCTGTGTGCGGGGTACGGCGTGAAGCTGATTTAATTTAATTTTAAACGTATTAAAAAATCATAGTTAGAGTGAAGCCAGTCGTGCTGCAGGAGCGCAAGCGCGTGCCTTTAAACCCTACAGGTTTGTAGGTTCGATCTCGGTAATCGAGGCAATAAAATATAGAATATAAAATATAGTAGATAAAATAGTTTCATTTCTTCGCTCTGGTTTCGAGCGAACCACAGCGTTGAGTTCCGCCAATAAAGAGCAATGCCCATTCGGCGGAAAATGGAGAACGCAGTGTCTTAATTAACTAGGTTGCCTCTGCCTACTCGCCTGTGGGTGGGATAGAGCGTATAAATAAGTATATTTATATTTATAACCAAAATTGTAAATTAAATCTGCTCGTAAATTAAAATTTCATACTCGGAAGTTGTTTGTGCTTGGCACTTGTTTTAACCTAGAAATTGAAATGTTGTTCTTAAAAAATAAAAAACGGGCCAGTCGTTGTGCTGAGGCACAAAGTGTGACTCGACTGGTTGTGGGTTCGATCCCTACTCGAGGAGACGAAATAAGTACTTATTAAAATTTACATTTCCATTCCTTCGCTCTGGTTTCGAGGCAAAGCGCGACGTTGAGTTCCGCCACTCAACAAGCAAAGCCTCTAGAATTCGGTGGAAAGTGGAGAACGGACTGTCTTAACACTAGGTTCCCTCTGCCTACCCTGCTGTGTGCGGAATACAGCGTGAAGTTAAAAAAAGTATATTTTTTGTTATAAAATAAAGAATAATTGTTTTTTTTAAACAACTGTAAAATATGTTAAAGATACGTCATTGTATAAACACTGAAAATAAACATATATATGAACGTGATACAAAATTATGCTAAATGAATTAAATATAGTATTTAGTGCTTTGAGTGGTCACAAATTCGATTCCCGCGTAGACCAGTTTGGTACCAATACGCACCAATTAGTGCCGATATTTAATATGATTTTTGAAGAGAGGCACCTCCGCGACAATTTAAATTTTGATCATTGAATTCAAAACGAATTAATTTTCTTAAATAAAATTTTATTAAATAAAATTAATTGTAACATCGCTTAGATTCATAAAAAAATAACTTTAATTATTATTTAATAATATTTCTACTTTTGACTTATTTCGTGACTAACTTACATATATTTACTATTCTGTCGTACATTTTCACGGTACTCGACATACGCCCAATATTAATAACCTATCTCCTACGTCAATCTTAGATTGTTTCATACATCTATCCAATCTCTAGATAGGATAGATATATGAAACAATCTAAGATTGACGTAGGAGATAGGTTCTTAATATTGGGCGATAGTGGACACAAATTGTGCACAATTAGCACGACTGCCTTAAACAAATAATATCTACATTTTATTTAATGTCTTTGAATCTATATTCTCTCTTTTATGGACTTTGACGTCATTTAAACAGGGTTGTATTTCAATAAGTGAACACAATGTATTTCTCAGATGGTTATTCTTAACATTTTTTTTTTATTTTTTTGAAAATATATAACGACTTATAAAGATTAATTGCGGTAGCCTGCTGCTGTCTTTATTGAAATGTCAATTGTGTTACAAACCTAACAACGAAGCTAATAAATCTTTACAATTATTTTTTTTAAATATATATTATAAAAGAACAAAAATCTTATTGCACAAAACTAAAAAGAAAGAAAAGTGACAATGAAACACTTCACACATTCACTGTTTTTTTTATATAATATTTTATATATATATATGTATATTTTATTTTTTTTTATTAAAATATCCAATGCATTGTACTCTTTTGCATTTATTTTCATATTACATTAATATTAAGTTTATACATTGTTTTTTATTCCAGTCAATTTTCCGAACGTGTGTAATCAGTACCAATTTTTCTTGGTAACTTTATTGCATTATAAATAATATATTCTATTTATATATCTTATCTATCGAAATAAATTATACTTCTTTGTAAT
>JAATLQ010036792.1:11781-43162 GCA_013421005.1 Heliconius erato x Heliconius himera | reverse complement strand
TTTATTTTAATTACACTTTATTTATTAAAATGAAATAGTAGAGAAATAGTATTTTATAGAAATAGTATATAAACACTTGAAATAGAAATTATAAATCTTAGGCAACCTTTCTCTAAGACAATGGGATGGAGACTGAAAGTAATAAGTAATTATAATATTGAAGCATTCGGCAATATTGCTGACGCGGCAGCGTCAGTCTAGGGATCCGCAAATATACTTGCAGGGTCCGGGTATAACAGTAAGCTATAAATTAAATAATGTTATAAATTATATTTATAATATTTCTTTTTATAAATTATTATTTTTTTGAATTAATTATATTATTTACCTACCTACATACCTACATTTTAGTTCTGGTATGGATCGTTACAATCTGGATGAGTGTAAGTGAGCCCGCCGCACGCGGTCCTATGTAACAGCAGGGTAGCCACTAGCCATAGGTGCATTGCTAGATTTTAAGGTGGTGGAAACGCTGTTAGAAGAAACGCTGCCAGGAACCATGTTAAAAGGTACCCATATCGTATCAACCAGATGTAAAATTTACCAGAACTCAGCCTGCTACATGAGGGATGAAGCGTGAAACTGAAAAAAAGAAATAAACACAGAAAAGAAAAAACATAAGATATCTCTATTCTCCTTTTCTTACAGAAGTCGGTATTTTGCCCCTTTTGTAATTATGTAAATTATTTTCTGTATATATGTGTATTTATAATATGGCTTCCGTGAAAATTTGTGATCTTTGTTTACTAGAAAATAGACGTATCAGGATTTGTAAGAGGTGTATGGAAGAGAAACGAACCGGCACTAATGTGATGCTATCGACGTCGCAGTCGTGACTTGCGTTGCATACACAATGTATGGTTATTCATTCATCATAATATACGAATAGAAGCCAGTCGTGGCGCAGAGACACAAACTTACGAGTGTAAACACGACAGGTTGTGGATTCGATTTTCATAGATGGAATTAATAATTTTCAATGAACTAAAAGTAATAAGAGAAGAGTAGCGTTGAGCTCATATATATATTTGTATTTTTGATTTCATATCAGTAACTAGTGTCGAGACACTCTCGTTATCGTTAATTCCTTTAACAATAGAGTATGTATCGAACCTACAACCGTCGCGTCGCTTTGTCAGTCAGACGTCTATACTCAATCACATACCGTGCTATAATATCAGATTGTAAATGACAAACAATATTACAACTATTCATTATAAATTACTTTAATGATTATAGATTTATTATATTGCAAGTAAATTTTCATTTTCCATTGTATTACGTTGTTCCAAGATCTCATTAGAGATAATTGTGGATGTTGTAGAAGGATTGTGATTGAGGAATATCACTGATAGTATTCATTGGAGTGACTGATTTAGTATTTACCTATTTTATTTTTATTTACTTTCTGTTTTGTTGAACTATGACTACGCCAATGTCAAAGTGACACGGCGAAACTACGAAGGAGGTTATTTTTCAGCTTCACGCTCCTTCCTTACTTCACGCTTCCCATATATAGCAGGGTGGGTAGGCAGAGAGTCACTACTTAGTGTTAAAACACCAATTTCCTCACTTTCCGACGAATTTTCAAGGCTTTGCGTGTTGAGTGGCGCAACTCAACGCCACGCTTTGTGCGAAGGTGAAAATGAGATATTGATATATATAAAAAGGAGAATGTATAAATGAGACACCATTGATATATTTCACTTACAAATAATATATACTTAAAAAAATACTTTTCTACACTAAGTGCTATAAGTGCTATTGAATGTACTAGCTATAAATTGTCTGGGCCTTAACTTGAATGGTTTATAAGTAATCTCTGAAGGGCCCCAATATTCAGATCCTGGGTCCAATATCACACCAGCTCGTTGATGCAAAAATATTATATTGTCACCCAAGTTACGTATAACTGCCAAGTTTCGTAACGATATAATTATTATTAGTGGTTTAAATTCAAATTCCTGAGTTAGATTCTTAGATTTTATTACATAGTTTGTTACAGTTCGACCTAATAAAAGCGTGTTAAAAATAGTCAATATTTACTAATATTATTAAATAATATTTTACAAAGTTGTTAACTTTAGCATAGTTTAACTTTTGCTTGATGGGCAGAGAAAACAACCACTAAGCTTTCAAAGTTCTTTGGTTTTCAGGGACATAACTGTAGTATATTCGAGAGATGTGCTATGACGTATTTAGAAATATTCGAACAGATTTATTTATTATGGTTTTTTATTTTTTATGTCTATAGTTTCGTCTTCCGCCAAATCTGAACGCTGGTATTGGGGTATAGTGGTATAGTGGTTACATTGAAACAATTATCATGGCCTATCGTCCTCTTAGATGGGTTTGTTGCTACAAAAGTATGTCTTCAATTCCAATCAGCACTTCTTGAGATGAGCGTTCTCCTAACAAACTCTTCAACTTTATAATATTACTACAGATAACCTCTATATTCAAGTCATTGTTGACAGGTTGAAAGCTGATGCATTGAATGTAGAATCTTATACATCCAATACTGTCGTGTAACTTTTTTATAGATCCAAATACAAGTAGTTTTCTTATTTTAAAAGCCTCCCTACCAGATCTTCTTCCATCATAGAAATTGTGTGTTTATGCCACTGGATATACCATCAATGCTTTTGAGTTTTTGATGACTTGATGAGGTGGTTCCAGCTTTATTGCATGTTTAAAGAAAAAATAAATCTTCACGCTTCATCTATGCATATAGACACAGCAGAGATCACTAAAGTATTTACAAAATAGTTTCAAAGACACACTTTGTCTTACTAGAGTTCACAGAAACGAAAACACTTTGTAATTCGAACATTCCCCATAATGAAAATCGAACCAGTACCATCAGATAATTCCCAACTGCGCCATGACGCTGACATCATGATAGTTAAATTAGAAATGATTTAAGCCTATACAGGCTCTATTGTGTGTCAACGTTGAGGTACAATTGAACTAGTCAGTAGGAGTCACGACATTATTATAAGTACTTTCTACAAAGATTGATGGAAAGCAACGCTCAATCGATTATATTGTTATAGTGACACATTGAATTATAATTTATTAGAATTAAAGATATACACTTGTTGCACTCAGAGATGTCTATTATTGATTGATTGGAATTAAATATTAATTCCTGTCCCAGAATAGGTTCCAGAGTCTAGAACAAGACTTATCTCATTATAATGGATAAGTAAAGTTTTGTTTTTTTTCGCGTAATAACGCTAAGGGTAGTGAGGGTTCCAAGGAATAACGAATTTTGGAGAAATTTTGTCTAAATGTTGATTTTTTTTCTTTGGATATGGGTGTGTGTGACAGCGCCTTTCTTATTTTTTTTAATAAAAAACCGACACTGTCCCTCAGAAATTCAGACAGCAATGAGTTCTTTTCTCTCACAGTGGGAATGAAAAATGTAAACTTAAAGCGTTTCATCCGTATGTTAAGAATTTCCACCATGTATAGATGGCGTGAACTAAGAGGTTCTATGGTAAAATATGGAATGAGCACGCATGGCGCACTCTACGAGACAACCTTACTTCGGTACCTTACAACGAGGGTCTTGTCACTAAATAATCTTTCATGTCGTGTCGTCCTCAATCAACACCAAAGCCTGTCCCATGAGTAAGAGCAATACTCGAAATGTCAAATACTGGGCGGAAGTTGGAGAATACAGTTTCTTAACACTACGTTGCCTATCCTGTTATGAGGAAAGAGTGTGAAGTTGCTCGAATAAACATTATGTAAGGAGCAGCACTGTAATGTGCTTTTCATATTATGTCAATGGCAAATGTAAACAAAATTTCTAGTACATTGTGTTAGTAGTAGAATGGATTTCTCTTCAATGACAGGAAAATAATACAGTGTTGTATTTGAGCTAGCAGGTATCTTCACAGTTAGTCTATTCGATTTAGTTACTTAGTAGAAAAATACTTATTTAGAAAACGTATAAAAATTTGAACGTAACGGGACTCGAACCCGTGCCTCCTGGAAACCGACTAGGCGCTCTGACTACTAAGCCATACATTCTCATCAAGCTACGTCGAAATCTTTAAACGCTTGTTACAACTTATTTAAGTTGTTAGCATCTCTATAGGGAGATTTTTACAAATTTCCGTTACTCATAGATACATTTATAATGCATTATTTTATAAAGCATTTTATAATGCATTATTGCTATTTAAATAGTGCTTATTTTTGCTTAACTAAACCGTGAAATAAAAATATTTATAAATATAAGCTACAGGTAACTATATAGATTTTTTGCTGTAAATATTTTATTCTTCTACGTTTTTCACTTCTTACGTTATTCTATTATTATTTATTTTTTAGCTTCACGGTGTATCCCGCACATAGCAGGGTAGGAAGAGGGAACCTGAGATAGTGCTAAAACACTCCATTCCCATTACGACACTCTCATTTCCCACTTCCCGTAGAATTAATTTAAAATAATTAATATTTAGTCGCAATGAACGAGGTAAAGTCCGGGCGCAGGATAGGACTTTGCACTCAACCCGCTTACCTTGGCCTTCCCGCACGCGTTGACATTTAAATTATCACTTTCATGATATCCGCACTGTAATAAAATGCAGTTAATTAAGTTTTATTCAACTTTCTGCTGGCACAGCATATGAGACTGGTTATAAAAAGCTTTTATTTTCTTTTTTTTCATATTCATGCTGTATCCCGCATGTAGCAGGGTAAGCAGACGAAGCCTAGTGTTAATACACTCCACTCCTCAGTTACCGCCTGATTCAGAAAGCATTGCGTGTTGAGTGGCGGAACTTAACGCCACGCTTAACGCAACTTGCATCGACATCAAAGCGATAATGAAAATATTAAATATTTCATTTCCTCGAGTGGGAATCGAACCCACAACCCGTCACGCTTAGTCACACGCTTGTGCCTCTTAGCCACAACTAGTCTCTATAAAACTTATGTTTATTAAATTAAAATTTGCCTATAGTGCTGGTTCAAATTTCTTTTGTTACTTTCTCACAGTTGTTCTAGGTTGAGATAAATACATATATTAATAGATTGGTTTAAGTAGCACATAAAAATAAAAATACGTTGTTAAAAACAATTTTGAAGAAAATAAATAAATGTAAGCTCCACCTGACCATGTTTGTATATTATAAAATAACTAAACAGTACACATACTATTCAGTTAAAATTAAAATATATATAAAAAAGCAGTTACCATTTTTCAGAACATATTCCTTTTCTAAAATTGATAAAAAGTCAAGAAAATAGTGTCTTATCACTAAAATTTATAAGTAAAAGAAATAATATAAATATTCGAATAAAGCGACGATGGCCTCCAGTTTTTTATATAACAGCCTGCAGAGCACAGAACGTGTAATGTCGTAATGTCACTTGAACTCAATGTGCACGCATCAACTGAGGTATTTCAATAAAATATGTGAACACCATATATATCATGCCATATGCTTGCACTTCAAAGGTCACGATCCGAGCCATTCTTCAATACGAAAGGACCTTTTAAATATTTTTCTCTTTAAGTTCATGCTGTACATTGCTTATAGCGGGATTAGCAAACAGAACGTAGTGTTAACGCACTCACTTTCGACTTTTTGAATGTTGAGTGGCGGAACTCAACGCTGCGCTTTGCCTGGACATGAGAGCGAAGAAATGAAAATATTAAATATTTCATTTCCACGAGTGGGAATTGAACCCACAACCTAACGCGCTTACATTCTTATACTTTGTCCCTTCGCCACGACCGGCATCAACTTACATTATGTTCATCAATAAACATTTAGCTATGTAATTCATTATAAAATAACTAGCCTTGTAGCCAAGCTATATAAAAAATTAAAGTAAATAGAAAAATACTTAATTCAAAATAAAACAAAACCGCTAAATCCAATAAAAAGTTTGCGAAGGCCAAATTTAAAGTAGAAAACGAAATAAAACCTATAACTAATACCAAATACGTCCATCCATCGTATTTGGACCTATCATTATCACATTTGATTCCTTAGAAGTGGTTGCAGTCGGCCTTTTATCTATTTCTATATCTGCCTACTGCTAGTGAATCACCTCTGAGGCTTTGTCTATAATTTATATACCTAGAATTTAGATCAGGTTTTTGGTTGACTAAGTAATGTGACACGATTTCTAATAAGGTAGTTTTGATATGATCACTTGTAGGGTTAATATTATTTTTGGTACCGTTCGTTAAGTTAGGGAATCCGATCATATATCAGATTTTATCATACTACGAAAAATCACTTTTTTTATTTTTTTTTTGGAAAAAGATAATGCAAACGAGCGTACGCGTCACCTGATGGCCATTGCCGTCCACGACCCCGTGTAACACCAGAGGAGCTACAGGTGATGTGGATAGTGCTTGAGTTTGTGAAAATTCAGCAGCAGGCACCAGGTGAAATAGTTCTCCAGAACACTCCCCATGATAAATGCGGTAGAGAACGCACAGCGAGGAGACGTCTCTACACAAAGCCAATGTGTCAAACCTTTCACAGATTACTGGGTCCCCAACGATTCTAACGGATCTACATTGTATCCGATCAAATGAGTTGAGCTGATAGTGAGGTGCACCAGCCACAAGGTGAGAACAGTACCTACTCCATATGTGGCCGAATTTGGACCCTATACAGGCCTAGTGTCTTGGAAGACTGGCGACACGACAAATGGATTTTTTTTAGTGATTATCGCGCAAACTTGTATCAAATTTATAGCACTGTTCATATTCACATCAGAACAACTCGCCTAAACAAATACTTGTATAATTATTATAAGCTTAAAGACTCCATAAGAAATGTTCTCTAAGTAACATATAAACACCCAGACAATCTAATCAAGCAAAAAACCTAATAAAATCAATATTACATACATCCACATACATAATATTGATGAACGGACGTCATTACCACGCTAATACAGCTTTTCCTTTCGAGCTTATTTCCTTGAGCGGCTGTCGTTATGCATCGGAAGCTTCGTAAGAGGTAACCTAAGAATCGTAATACGAGACGGTGAGAGTATTCAAATGGATTCCGTCTGTGAAAGTTGTGTTTTTTTTTATTTTTATTTTTTAGTATACTAGGTTTTGCCAGCGGCTTCGCCCCCGTGGTCACATTGAAATAATTAAGAGGCATAGAGGCACTAACGGGTGACTCACAATGGGACTCACAATGTGAGTTCGATTCTCACTCGGGGTAATGAAATATTTAATATTTTCATTTTCTCGATTTGGTAATGAGGCAAATCATGACGTTGAGTGCCGCCACTTAGCACGCAATGTGTCAAGAAATCGGCAGAAAGTGGGGAATGTAAATGTTTTAATGTGAATTCCCAGATTCTCTGTACTTACCCTGCTATGTGTTGTAAATGTATTTAAAAAAACAGAAATGTGTAAGGCACATCCTAATTGTTCGAGATAATTCTAACCGCAGTTGAGAGAAACGATTAAGGTGATATAACTGAATATTGATGTACCTTTTGTTTCATTCTTTTTGTTGCAACAACAAAAAGAATGAAACAAAAGGTACATTTAAATAAATATTTCATCTCCTCAAGTGGGGATCTAACCGACAACCAGTCGATTTTACAGTCACACCTTGTGCCGTTGCGTCACGACTGGCCTCTAACAATTTTACTATTTTTACTATTTTAATTACAATAATATAATAATAATATGAAATAAACATAATAACTTCCTTCAAATTAAATTTATTAATTTAAACCAATTGTTGTAAAAAAAAATCTTTTGCATTTCTAAGGCACTTTGCATGGCTTACTGGCACTCATCCATTTACAAATAATTTCAAAGTCATGGGATTCGAACTCACACCCATCATTATGATCATTCCTCGCGATGACATCAATCTCTCTTTGTAATTATCGCAAACGTTTCCTACAAACCGTTCTAATGTTATTTGCATTGCGCAATGAAATAGAAAACTGGTATTAAAGTTAGTTTTATATTTAAGTGTAGTATATATAATAGTAAATGTACATACACACATACATACATACATACATACATACATTCATACAAACATACAGACATACATACATACAGAACAATTTAACTGTCGTTAAGCAAACGGTGAGTTATATGATTTATATTTTATAGCTAGAACTAATATTATAAAGCCGATATGTTTCTTTGATACGCGCTAATCTCAGGAACTACAGGTATGAAGTTTAAAATTCTTAGATTTTGGAGTGTTGGATAATCAAATGGTATTATCTTATATAAAAGTTAATCTTCTTTCTATGTAACCTACTGTACTAGAGGTCAGAGCTACCTTGACTACGTGACGAAGGAAGTGTAATATAATTAATAAGACCTCTATGGCGAATGAGTGCTATGAGTTTAACCATTTAGCAGGATTGTAAGTTAGCTTCGCTTCGAACTTTGGGATCTATGATAAAATTTTCTGTACGTACCAAGCGAACCAGGGAACCTATTGTCAAAACACTCCGTTCCCATTAAGGATCCATTTCCCAATTTCCGCCGTGTTAGCAAATTACTTTACCCATTTTTCACCCTGTTTTGGAGATATTGCGTATTGATATATTTCAACTAAACAAGATACGTGGTTGGTACGTTTTCACGAATTTATAACACTTAGTAGTTATAATTTTTTTTATTGCTTCTCTAACTATACTTACAACTAGACCATTACCTCTACATATGTAATCCCTAAAAAGTACAGATATTTTGATTTCCTTTTGATTACTCTTACTAAACTGATGAATTATTACAAAATCGAACCAGCGACAACTTCAATACAATACAATTCCGTAGCCAATCTATATATCTAATTGCACAAATCGCTTTCTCAAGTGCTCACCAACATCCAGGTGGACGGTGCGGTGTCGTTCACCCCGCATTCCGGACCCAGCCCCAGTCTGCTACTCCCGGTTTTGCAGTTGCTTAGAATGTGCGCACATTTGCAACTAGGTGTTTTGGTTAATTATTAAAAGTTTAAAAATCATTAAAAAAATCCCTTTTTTTGAACATTAATAAGACGAATGTAATGAGAACAAACTGTATATATTTACTAGTAGGCAGTATAAGGTTCCATCAGCCATCTTCCAATTTCACCATCAGACCAGCTCTATAGTACCATTATATTGTATTGTTATCTAATAATCTACATATATATATATAAGTGCCAAGTTTCATGATGATGAAATAGGAGTGCGTGTAATTCAGCTTTTATTACATAGTTCATATTTAATTTCATAATTACAGCTCGAACTAATAAAAGCATGACAAAAAAAGGTTTTTGTATACATAATATAACAATTGAGGCCGTCACGTCGTGGTGCAGCGTTTGACTGTAAAAGCGATGATTGCAGATTCGGCTCCGACTTGGAAAAGTTGATTATTGTCGTTTTTGTAATAAGACAGACAGTTTCTGGTAATAAGACAAATCGAGGTGCTAAGTTCCACCACTCAACACGCAATATCTCCAAAATTGAGCGGTGCGTGGGGAACAGAGCATCTTAACACATTATGTTCCCTCTGCTTACCCTGTTATGCGGGAAACAGCGTGAAGCTAAATAAAAATATTCTATTTTGATTGCTTACCAATTGTTGTGGATTGTATTACGAGACTAAAATAATGAAAGGAGAACCAAGTGTTAAGACACATCTTTTTTATTAATTTTTTTATAAGTTCAACACTGCACTTGGTCCGTATCCTTTTTTAGCTTATATCTAATTTTCTTATCACATATATTAATTACATTATTATTTATGTAAAGAGATCTAGCTGACTTAATTTATTTATTGATTATTTAATTTATTGATGATAAAGTAACTGCTTCCTATCTGGGATGTTTCATATCTGTCCTGCCATATGCGGATAGTTTCATTTCTAATCATTTCTTCGACATATGACAGTGGAATTTTGTCATAGTCCTGCTCAGAACCTGTCAGTGCCGCTGTTTTTGCTGGTTCGTCAGCACATTTGTTTCTAACAATAACCACGTTTGCGCCAAAACAGTCTGATTTCTACAGTTTGATCTCCTTCACGCTTTCCCTAATTGCCCTTGCTAGGGAGTGGCCTGAATCTGGATTTCTTAATATTTCCAGTGACGATCTGGAGTCGCTCTGTCTAATACGTAAAGTTCCGACTAGAAGGCCGTATAGCTTGGATACAAACTGAATTTTTCACAACCGGCTTCCTTTCCTTCATCCTATCATGACATGCTGCTTTCAATTTCAATTCGGTTTTACTGCCGTCAATGAAAACCTGGGCGCCCTTGAAATAATGCAGATCGTTATTGGGATTCAAGTCCTCCAGCAATTCAAATTCAATAGCGATTTGTGTTGATGGATGTGGCTTACGTAGCTCTCTTCGACCTTGAGCTCCTTTTAAGATGGGAGGATTTTTTACAAACCACCTTTTTACTTTGTGGAGACTCTCTCTAAGACAGTTCCTTTCCCCACTTTACGCCAAATATTATAATATAAAAATTCGAATACAGGAATCCAGTGCTATCAGGCTTTATAAGATGCGCCATAATCATGGCGTCGTAGAGATAATCGTCTCTAAATTCAAATTCTAAATATTCTTTATTCAAATTACTAAAAAAATAAGTAGTACATTTTTTTAAGTTTTTAAACAAACAAATATTTAAAGTTATATAATTTCTCAGTTATGTGCGCTGATACTCAATATAGAAAGTATATATACTAAATTATTTTTACAATAAAGTAGCGACAGCGGGTTCACGCTGTTATCTAGTTAGGGCGAGATAAGACAAGTTGTTAAAGTAACTGTAATTATTACTTTCGTTTACTTGTTTGAAGTTTTCTATTTTTCTTAATATGGTAGGTATATTAATAATTGTTTCTTGATAAGTGTTGCGTCTAAGAGAAACAAGATTTTTTTTTAAGATTCACGCTGTATATATGGTAAGGGAACCTAGTGCTAAGATATTCCTTTTCCCAATAACCGCCCAATCTTTAAGATATAACGGTAAGAGCGGTTAAAACCCCGAATACTAAATATACTAATTTCCCAGTCTGTAAATCGAAACTAGTGTTACGAAATAAAATATTTAATATTTTAATTTTCTTCATTCAGAGGCAAAAAGTGTAGCGTTGAGTTCCGCCACTCAACATGAAATGCCTTCAGAATTTAGTGAAAAGTGGGGAACGGAAATGTCTTAAAGGAACGGAGTTTCTTAACACTAGATTCCGACGTACCCTCTGCTTACTCTGCTATATGCGGAATCCAGCGTGAAACTAAAAAAAATATCATAATATAAATTTTATACAAAAAATCTTTCCATTTCCTATCAATCATATCTCTAAAACACAGTGCTCCTATCGAGAACAACGCTTGAAGCCCTAATCATGTTCAATCAACAGATCTCGTTTACCACTGAGCTTACAGCCTACGAGTATATCAGGTAAGGGCAATCGCCCTCTAACATTAACTTAGATACTAAATCCGGCTGTAATGATCACATCGCCCGCGGTAAAACTGTACTTAGTGCCTATAAAGCTCCTAGCTGTTCGGTTGATCTATAGGTTGTTAGGCCTGTATGAGATTTTGTCTTATTTCTAGTTTACGAACTAGGCTGAGAAAAATTACAGTTGTTTTTCAACTTCACGGTATCGCCATAATATTGCAGCTAGTTTTAAGATATTCTCCAGGCATCGTTCAATTTTCGTGACATGCATGCAAGTTGCGGAATTAAACACTGCACTTTGTTATCAGGGCGTGAAAACGAAAATAATTCATTATTTTCTACTAGAAATCGCCGACTGTGCAGTGTTAAGCTGTAGCTTAGCACCCTTTTTATTGAAATTTGCATTGAGAAGCCCTTGTTTTCCACGTTCAAATGAGTTATTGATGATGATGACCATTATTTGAAACATCACACCACCATCAAGTTAAATGATGTGTGACAAAAATGTAAAAACAGCGTGTTCTCTACAATTAGAGTTTTTTTATAAAATATATCTAAGTATAAAAAACTGAAAAAACGTACAAACCACGTGTCTACTGATTAGTAAAAATAATAAATCCCTCACAAACTAAAAAAACGGCATTAACATTTAAATCTGCACGAATTGAAAACTTAGTATCGATTTAACGTCAGTTAAATATTAATTAGCATTTCCGAGTGTGGTAATCGAAAGAGGAACAATCAAGAGGAGTTTCTAATACCTAGATCATATAAATTAAAATTACAAGTCTGTCATGTGAAAGTGTATAATTGCTGATGGACCGATAGCTGGCTCTTTGAAAGATTCTTTGTTTACTTTTTCTGAACACCCATAGATAGATCGGACTATATATCTACGTAGAATTGGTAGTGATTTTATTTATGAAAAGATCTGTTCTTTTATAATGGCGTGCCGAGCGTCCCATTTGAGAAGTTATCATTTCGCCAATGTCATTTTGTATGGAGAACATACGAAAGAGCTTTTATGGGAAGTATTTTATAATTAAAAACCAATAAACAACTAAAAAAGCACTTTTAAAAGCTTTTAAAAATAAAGAAATTATTAGAAAAGAACTGATAGTCTTTATACGGCTGAGCATATTTTCTTGAATCATGGCTAAGAATACTCTCGAGGATACCACTTTTCACGCATAAAAAAATTAAATCAAAATCGGTTTGGGACCTACGATGCTATTGGCAGACACTCAAATACATACATACATACATAGAAACGTTAAACATAATACTCTTTTATTATCGCCAGAGGTAAAAAGGAGAATACGTGTTAAAAAGATATTCAATTAAAATATCCTGTCAGCAACAGCTTATTCTTTGTATTGAAGTACTTTTCTACTAAAAGTACTTAAACATCCACAATAATAAATAATAATGTATAAAAATCCTATAGAAAATAATAAAATTTAGTACAATTTCGTGTTCTAAATTCTAACATGCGCCAAGAAGAAGGTATAAAATTGATTTCGTTGCAACAATTTCATTACTTCTTAATCAAAATTTGCTTATCAAGATCGTGCAGGAGCTGGAAGGCGGAGTTAGACAAAATGCAGCGTTTAGTTACATCAACCTTGTTTATTATATTGATTTATGTAATATTATAGCTTTTATTTGTCTATGATTTAACAAAACAAAAGCGAAAACGGGTTATGACGATTGTGATTGCAATGTTTGACTGATTAATTAAATAAACAAAAGTAGGTAAAAGAATTTACTGACGTCATATCCTCGAAAATCGGAAATTAGGAAACGGACTGTGTACTGTATTGTGTGCGGTACAGCGTGAAAGAAAAGGCAACAAAATAATCGGAAAAAAGGAAAAAAAACGTGAATCCATTTTAGGAAAAACAGTGTATTAATATATTAATATAATACTTATAATATAACAAGTAGGTTATTAGAGATGTTTTAAAGTTTTTATATTCTTGTATATACATATTTTATTAGATTATATTTTATATTACTTCAACATATTCACTTTAAATGTAAAACAGCACGCTTGGGATTCCTCGTCTTCGTTCCAAAGTCTGAATTCAACCGGGAATTTACCCTGAAATTAGAAAAAGGATCAATATTTTTATCTTTCTTATATATTTATTTCTCCGTCTAAATTCAGAAATTTGGCGAAAATTGGTAAACGGAATGTTTTAACACTGGATTCCATCTGCTTACCCTGATATGTAGGAAAAATAATAATCTTTCTCTTTCCGTTTTTTTCTCGTAGACGGTTCTAATTAGTCAAAATATACTTACAAACTGAAACTTTGAGTTCCGCCAATCAACACACAGTCTCGAATTCGTGTTAAAATCAGAGAACAAACGGAGTGTCTTTATATTAGGTTTTCTTTACCCACCTTATTGTGCGGGATAAAGCGTGAAGCGGGTTATACTATACTTACATAAGCTTTCATATCAAAAACGAAGTCCGTATCAAACACGGTCCGCACACTTTCTTCCAATGGGCAGGTGTGGTGTCGACACGCATCTAGAGGTGGGGTAACAGCTGTATCGAACTCTCCTGTATTTTTATTATCACTGTGTATTGACATTTTGAGTTTGTTGGCGTCAAAATCTGAAATTATAAAAACAGATGTATATATAATATATTATATTTATTTTCATTTTTGAATTTATTTAAAAAAAAATGTTCTCGACATTTTTTAGAGTATATCTAAAATAAAAAAATAATATAGTCTTCGAATTGTGAAGTCTCTATTAAACAAACTTTTAAGTATCTATTAAAAGCTAAAGATGGCTTTTCTAAAAGCATATTATGTATGTTTTTGTATGAAATTGGAACAAATATCAATCCTCACGAACTTTCACATTTATAGATAATATTAGTAGGATGATTTTTGTATATTTTTTTAATACATGAAAAGGTCAATTATTTTTCAAATGTTTGTTATGTAGGCGTAACCTAAAGTCGCGCTTACATTGTAAATCAATGAACATTCTAATGAATGTATTTTGAATTTTACCATATATTTTTTTGTAACATTTCATCATATTCTATTGATACTATATATTTTTTAATATTCTACAATTTTTTTCTTATTCTACAATTATGACGTTAAAATATCAATCACTATTGTTTCATTTTTCTTGTATTTAAGAGAAAATAAGTTTAAAAATTTGTACTTACGTGGAGTAAAGTCAAAACTCAATATATATGGCTTTCCTCTGCGAAGAAGACAAAATCCTGGGCCGTCTGGACAGGGGTCCAGTTTTACACTGTGGATGCTGCATTTACTTTGGTCAACTGAAATAGTTATATGAAGAATGTAGCAAACCCACAACCGTCGCATTTACAATCAGACAACATCATCTGATTGTAAATGCGACGGTTGTGGGTTTGATTCTAATAGAGAAAAAAATCTGCTTTACGCTGTGTGTTTCGCACACAGCAGTGCAGGGGGAACAGCTAGGCTGAGGGAACCTAGTGTTAAGACATTCCGTTCCCCACTTTCCGCCTAGTTCGCGGCGCTTTGACTCGACACCAGAGCGGAGAAATGATAATATAAATGTAAATATACATTTCATTCCGTCGAGTGGGGATCGAACCCAAAACCAGTCGATTTTACAGTCACACTTTGTGCCCCTGTGCCAAGATTGGCCTCATTTCAATAGAGGGAAGAACTATTTTCATTTTAGGTTCCCCGCTTAGGTAAAAAAAGACAAATCGCATAGTACAGTTCAGCAGATCAATCAAAGAATGGCTTAAAAAATGGGTACGTAGGGACGCTTCATGTCCTTTATGCATTCAGCGTATTAAGCGAAAATCTAAAAAAATATATTTAATTGTTCACTTCCAAACAAAGTTAGCATAAGTTGAACTTGATAAAACATGCTAAAGCACACGCTTTAAATATCAGAATTTACTAGAGATCTTTTAAAAACAATTACGTGGTAATGTGCCATTATAACAAAAAAACTATGTACGAGTAGATACATATTTATGACATTAATGCCATCCTAGCGTAGTGGGCACTGTCCTGTCCAGTGCCCTGTAAATTTGACGGTTGTGGGTTCGATTTCCAATATGAGGTATTGATGTATTTAAAACATATTTTCATTTTGCCCACACTGGCAGACAAAATGCGGTGTTGAGTACCGCACTGCACGAAATGTCTCGAAAACTATATGGGAACTAGGAAAAGGAGGGTTAGTGTAAAGACACACCGGTATTCTCACATTGTTCTTTGCCTTCCCTATAAAAAAAGTTTTTTTTAGTAAAAAAAAATCTTACCATCTCTACAAAATTTCTTATTCACATATTCCGAGCGGACTCCAGCATAGAGCACGAACAAGAAGACTAAACGCACGTCCATTTCTTCCAATTAACTATTAATAAATGATAGCACAGTCGTTTGTATGTAATTAATATTAAATTATATTATGTTGTTGTTTAAACAGACCGTATTAGCGATAATAATATATTTCAGATAACATAATGATCCTGGTATGTGATATTGTTAAAAGCAGATGGCTCCTATTTCGATATAAATAAAAATGTGCACTAGCTTTGCTTATCCCTACTCGCATTTACAACGACTTTTAACTCGCTCTGATAACAAGACAAAGCGCGGAAATAAACTCTGCGAGTTGTCTTGTCAAACCAATAAATTTTGTGATTTCAGACATACTGATATTGTTACATTAAAATGCTTTATTACGGGAGTTATCTGTGATTGCTTATATTAGACTTAATTAAATATTATTTGTAAGTTAAAGTACAATGGCTTATAAACTAGAGCAAAGTAATATTGGCACGTTTAAGATAAATTAAGACAGTCGCAGTGGCACAGCGTTTGACAGGTTTCCATTCTCACTCGGGGAATCCATTATTTTCTTATCTTCGTTCTGCTAAGAAGACAACGCGCGGTGTTAAGTTCCACTCAACGCACATGTCTTGGAATGGGACCTCCCATTCCAAGACGTTACAAGGTTTAAAAGGTGTTACACAGATAAGCACCGACTTTGAGTTGCTGGCGAACTTAAATCTCGAAATAATCTTGCACAAGTTCTAGATTAAAAGATTCCTCAAGCTGTGAATACGATGAAAATACAACAGAATCAGTTTGGCATTGGAGAGCCACAGATTTTCTTCTTGTTTCGATCTCAAAGTGAAAATATAGAGAGTTTTAACTGTTTCTGTTAATTTTTTAAGTATTATTCAATAATTAGGAAATAAAATTACTTTTTTTTTTAGAAACGTATAAAAGCTTTTATGTAGCGGGATTTAAACCCGACGGTTTGTAAGAGGCACGAGTTCAAATCCCGCAATGTCTTCTTTATGTTTCTAATAAAAAGTATAGACTTAACTGGGGTTTATCTTCCAAACATGTAACAGACTGGTCTGTTTTAAATTATTCTATACTAATACTAGTTTTTTTTAAATGACTTATAAAAAATATCGTAATTGTTTTCGCTTATTTAAAAACGATTTACGTATTCATGTTATTTCCAAGATTTATAAGCCAATATTTTTAAATATTACATTTTCCAAAAGGCCTATTATTGAGCTTTATTGAGAAAAAAAACACAAGCGAAGACTCTACAGTAGGGCTGTATTTTTTTAAATAAAACTATTTTAACCGGATTAATCGCGTATATTTTGTATGTTTATACATTTTTGGAAACCCGACGTTTCGAACACTTTGCAGTAGTCCGTCGTCACGGGTAGACAGCCACGGGTAGGTAGCAGTCTACCCGTGACCACGGACTACTGCAAAGTGTTCGAAACGTCGGGTTTCCAAAAATGTATAAACATACAAAATATACGCGATTAATCCGGTTAAAATAGTTTTATTTAAAATGTGTAATAATCGTGAAAATCAAAGAACTTATTAGGGCTGTATTTACCAATTTTGTTCAAGACTCCGTTTTTTTTTTTCTAAAAAATCTCAAATTCTCAAACATGCTGAACCACTGAAAATTAGCGGAAATACATGGAGGTACGATGGATAAATACTGAAGTCCTCTACACATAGACAACCGTTGATCCGTCAATCGAATCGAAATCGAACCAACGTGCCACTACGCCACAGCGGCCTTTTACTAATATAATGTCATTAGAATAGATTAGTAAATAAATAATAGTGTACTTCAATCGGGCGAAACCGCGTGCGGGTCGCTTGCGAAGAATATTAATTAACATTGCTTTATAAGATGTCACCACGATGTGGGATAAATATCCCAAATGTGGGATATAATATTTAGATCTACATTTTATTAGAACAGTGATTCTAAGAAAAAAATAAAAATTACAATCGAACTTTTTAATTTAAAATGCATTATTGACGTGTGAACCTAATGGTAGATTAAGTTAAAAAATGGGGACTTATTTATAATAAAAAAAGTTAAAATATACTCATTTAAAAATGAATAAAAAATTTTATACGTTTTCTAAATAAGTATTTTTCTTCCTAAGTGTGAACACTTTCAAAACGTCAAAAAAAGGTAAAATATAGCCTGTATAATTTGTCTGTTTGTATTTTTTTATTCTTGTAAAAAGATGCCAAATATTTTTTTGTTTTCTATATGTACAGATATAGAAAAATGAAAAAAAAAATGTATTCTTTTCTATTTATAAGTGTATATACATATATTTTATTGTACAAAAATATTTTATTTCCGAAGTTCGACCGTTGTCTTGAAGCAACAGGCTTGGCTGGCGTTGTCCTCGTTCCATACCTTCCATTTGAAGATGTATTTACCCTGAAAACAAGCAGTAGCGTGTATATTATTATTATTTTCATCAAATACAATTACAAAATATAAAAATATGATATGTAACCCGTATTTTATTTAATTATATTTATTTTTTATCTTTGTACATTTCTGTCGTTAACTATAAGTATATATGTATGAATAAAGCTCCTCCCTTTTTTACTGATCGAACAGACAAAATAAAACTACCTAGAAATCTAGAAACTATCTAAAAAAATATATTATTTTGTATTCGCTGCTTTGTGACTATTCTAGAGATAAATAAATAAGCGAATGACAAATTTTGATTATTCAACTGTTTTAATATTTAGATGATTTATGAGTTTCATATGTTTAGTTAAACAAATATCACTTTGCCAATGTCACATTGAGTGAAGAACACAGTAAGGACATTAATCTATAATAACAATACCTTCTCAATATTGCACTAAATAAAAAAAATACTTCAACTAAATTGTTCGCGTTGTATCCCTTACACAGCAGGGTAGGTAGAGGGAACCTAGTGTTAGAAGACATGCCGTTCCCTACTTTCCGCTGAATTCTGGAAGCATTGTGTGTTGAGCTGCGGAACTCAACACCGCGTTTTTGCCTCAACACCAGAGCGAAGAAATTAAAATATAAATTTAAATAAATATTTCGTTTTCTCGATTTAGGAAATAAAAGAAATCTTTCAATTCCTAGAGCGATGAAACAAAAATAATTCAGTGCTCTGAGTGGGAATTAAACCTGTAAGCGTCGTTGTCATCGTCGATTACCTACTTAGTTACCTAAACAATATTAAGAGCACCTAGTACGAAATTCTATGAAAAATCGACATTATGGTAAACAAATATAAAATACTAACATTAGGTAACTTCTTGCTCAATTTCAATCCATAGTTAAACTCCTGTTTCTTATTAGCTTCAAATGGACAGCTGGTGTATGGACAGGCGTCTGCTTCGAAGAGATCTGGGAAAGGAACGTCGCCACTGTCGCTAGCCCAAAAGATACCAGTTTTAACTTTTTCACTGGAGAATTCTGTAAGAAAATATAATAGATTTTAGTTCGATTTAGGTAATATTTATCTACTTTTAAAGCCGTGGTTCCTGATAATAAGTCCTAATAAGCTCAAGCGAGTCACTGTAACGCGACAGGTTGTGGGTTCGGAATAAATTAAATATTTAATATTCTCATTTTTCGCTTTGGTAACAGGGCGTGGAATTTCACCACTAAATACTCCATGCTTCTCAACACTCGGAATGCGGCGGGTAGTGAGGAACAGAAGTGTTATAAAACTAGGTTCCCAGGTTCCCTATTCCTAGAATAAAAATAGTTTAAATGAATAGTGTGATCCTACCTATTTGTTTTTGTTCTAGTAACAAGATAAATTGCGGAATTTCGCCAATTAATTAAAATAGGCAGTGTGTGGAAAACAGAGTTTCTTAACTGTATTGAGTTTCGATATCCATATGCTAAATCCGCTATAATTATATCAGACACAGTGCGAAACCAAAAAAAAAACTTTTTAGAAAATATACTTACTAGGTGTAATGTCGAAGGAGATTGACGGGCTGGTCCCCTTCTTGAATTTACAGACCTTTCCGTTTTTACATGGTGTAATACGGACCTCGCTCACTTCACACACCTCATCTGGAACTATAAATAAAATAAATAAATACACTTCTGTTTGTTATACAAAAAGTTAGTGTAAACGCGACACGGGGGTTCGATTACCATTCAAGGAAATTAAATATTTTATATTTCACTTCCTCGCTTTGGTAACGAGGCAAATTTTTCGCCACTCAGGACGCAGTGCTTCTAGAATTCGGCTTAAAGAACGAAGAGTCTGAACACTTAAATTCCCAGGTTTATTCTGTCTGTCCTGCTATGTGCGGGATACAACGTGAAGCTAACAAAAATAAAAAAAAAAACAAAAATCTTAACTTTTTCAACTATCTTATAAATACGACAAAATTAGTTATTATTATAATAATTGTAAACACCACAAAGTAGGTATATCGAGTCTATTCAGTGCATCGTCCGATAAACAACTTGGTACGGTTTATCTAAGTTCACTAATACATAAGTTAAAAACGGATGTGCTGTTGTTTACGTATGAAGTAAATAGATAGTAAATGGTGTTAAAACCAGTGGCAATTGATTATTCTCTACCACTCTGATCTTGGCACTGGTACGAGACACAGCGCGGCGTTGTGTTTCGCCACTCAACACTCAATATCTTGAAAATGGAACGGTACGAGGAGAAAGAAATTAATTTATACTATTTTCTAAGTGTGCTGTATTTGGTGAAATAAAAAATGGAGAGGCATTTCACTGCACTATGTTAAAGGGCTATTCATAAATTACGTCACCCAATTTCTTTATTTTGTCCTCCTTGTGATTCCTCCTGGTGTTATATTTCTCATACTTCAAACAGAAACTTCAAATTTATATTTGTATATTTTTCAACTCACACTCAACGTTGGAGAAAAGTGGGGAACGGAGTGTCTTAACACTCTACAGACTATCTGATTACCATGGCACATGCGGGATACAGCGTGAAGCAAATAAAGAAAATGTATACATATAGGTATGGCGAGTTGTTTTCATAATTTATCTTGATCAAACTGGTTATTTCTCACTTTGATCCGGATGATCTTCTTCACCTATTAGGTATTTGAATAAATTCGTACGTGTAGTAAATATTAGTGTGAAAATTTTTAGAGGGTCGTCGTTGCTCAGTGATGCAGTTTATTCCTGTAAACACGACGGTTGCGGATTTGAACTTTACTTGAGAAACTTAATTTTAAAATAAAACCTGTGCTGTGGAAGGTATCAGGCTAGGCAGAGGGAACTATGGAACCTAGTGTTAAGACGTTCCCATTAAGATTTAAGACAATTCCGTTCCTCATTTCCCGCCGCATTCCGAAGGCATTGTTGAGTGGCGGAACTTAACGGTGCGCTCTAAATATCAAATATTTAATTTCCTTGAGTACGAAACACACTCACAACCTGCTGCGTTTAGCCGCACTCTTGTATCCCTGCGCCTCGACTGGACTCTATACCTACTATTTTTATATACATACTTAAAACAAAAATTAATAAAAAAAATATAGCTACTTACATTCAGCACATTTTTGAAATGACGCTAAATCTGCCAAACTGGCTGCGATCAAGGCGAAAAATACAATACAATATTTCACAGACATAGTGACTGGTCACTACAGCTTCCACTCACGTACTGAGTTCACGTTGAACTAATAGCTCTTTACTGCGACCCGGAGATTGCTTAATTACTATCAAATATAGAAACGAAAATATTAACTAATACACTTGGTTGGTTTGTCTGTTAGTTTAATGGTTTTTTAATGAAAGCAAATATTTGTTTAAGTTATATTTTTAGTACATTTACTTAATCGTAATTAGTTTAGGTACATAAGTTAAATTGGATTTTTTTTTATAATGTTACTTTATTTTGTTCTTTTTTTCATCTTCACGCTGTATCCCATGTAGCAGAGTAGGCAGAGACAGTCTTTCTTTGCTGACCAGTGTTTAGACACTCAGTTCTCCATTTTTAGCTGAATCCTGAAGGCATTGCGAAGAAATGAAAATGTAAAATTTTTCATTTCCTTGTGTGAGAATCGAACCCACAACTTATTGCGCTTACACGCTTGTGCCCCTGTGCAATATAAATAAAAAAAACTTAAAGAAATACAAACTTTTAAAAAAATACCTGATACCTTATTAATTTGACTTAAACTTATTAATTTGACTAGAGAAAATAAAAGTTTTAAAAATCGTTCATAACAACATAAGTGACCTCTTAAAAAGGTCGCGCTGATATTTTTATCATACAAAAAATACTTTAAACAAACACGGATTGTACAATTATATTTTATATATAATTAAACAACAATGCTTCAGTCGTAAGGTTTTTTTTTAAATATCTATGATAGTGAGTTTGATTCCCAATAAATAAGCGTGTATGAATGAATAAAAAAATCATGTAGTATTTTGGTTCAAAAAACGATATGACATTTTTTTAGCTTCACGTTTTATCCCGCACATAGCCCTGATATAGCCAGAAAGAACCTAGTAACACTGACTAACACTACGTTCCCCATACGTGTTGAGTCAAGCAACTCAACGCCGCGTTTCTTGTTACCAGAGCAAGAAAGTGAAAATAATTCATTATGAACCCATAACCGGTCATATGCTATACCACTGTGCCAAGACGGCCTCAATATTTAATCTTTATACGAGCATTATCCTTAAATTAGTCGCATTATCGTATCATCTCCAATATCCGCTACCACTGACCGCATCTCTACAAAGAGGTCATTGTATGTTACATACACTCTTCAAAATAAAGATTTTTTTAGCTTGAAATATACTACAGCAGCTCACAGCAGGGTAAGCTAGTGTTAGGACACTCCATTCCGAACTTTCCGCCGAAATTTTCAAGGCATTGCGTGTTGAGTGGCGGAACTGAGCGCCGGACTTTTGTCTTTGTGCCAGAGCGAAGAAATGAATATATTTATAAATATTATTTTATTTATTCGAGTGGAAATCGAGCATACATCGATTATTTATTTTTATTATGATTCCAAGTTAAAATAATAACTACGTACGTATAGGGAAAATCCATATTTAGATGTCTATTCTCTGGAATTCTCTTTATGTTTGTAAATATAATACTAACTTGTTTATAGTTTTGTAACAATTTTACAAATACAAAAAATTCACGTACATTTTTAGAACATAATATCAATATCCGCTCACCGCCCAAATTCGAGACGCTGCGTGTTGAATGGCGGAACTTAACACCGCACGCACACACGTCTTTTCAGAGTCGGGAAACTAATATTATATTTTGGACTAGGATAAAAATTTTACTACTTAAAAATTATATTTCCATTTCTTCGCCCTGGTTTCTGGTTTGAGGCAAAGCGCGGCGTTAAGTTCCGCTACTCAATACGCAATGCTTCCAAAATTCGGATATACGGAAAGTGGGGAACGGAGTGTCTTAACACTAGGTTCCCTCTGCCTGATTTTATAAAAATTTTAGGCTAACATAGCTCAGTTGTGTGAGAAGTGTCTCACGCTGTGTGTTTGGGATACATATAAATAAATAAATATATAGAGAAGTAAGTAAAAACAAATATTTCCATATAAAAAAAAGTTTATTTACAAAAAATATTCCAAAAATATAGGAATACAAAAAAAAAACTAGAATTATAAATTTTCGTTGCGTCATCGTTGTTACGTTTAAATATTAACATTTAACAGTTATTTACATCACATCAAAACATGCCGATTTTGTGTCTTTGGCATACATTTGTGTTTCTTATATAGGAGTCTAAGTTAATATGTATAAAGTTAATATTTTTTTTAAAAGGGTTACTTAATAATTAGAAAAGAAAAATACTTTTTACTTTTTTTTTAGAAAATGCACCTTTAAAAAATTAACGTCATTTGAACCAGTGTCAGTTAAGGACCAAATTTAATTTTTTTGTTACTTTATAATATGTAGAGACAGAAAAAAACAATAGTTCTTGCTGTATATTTTGTTTGTTATACAGTTATGCTACAAAATCATTTGTAAAATATTCAAAAAATTAGTATAAAAATATACTTTTACATCTTTTAAACTACAAAACCGATTTTAATTCGGTTTTCAATAATAGATTAAGAAATTCAAATTCTTATTCAGTTTCTATTATTGGAAATATTGTGAACACAATCAATTAACTAATATATAGATACTTTTTTAATGTAGCTGTATCTGAATTCATATTTATCTTAATGTTAGGCCCGAATGAATCGTTTGAATGTATGTATTAAAGTCAGATAGCCAAAGAGTAATAAACTATAAGAACCGTAATATAGTGATAAGTTTATATTAAAATAAATATATTTAAAACGTAAATTATGGGCTATTCATTTTTCTTTCATGTACTTATATTTTATCATATGTGTCTATAACTTAAAATATTTGTATTACAATAAAAATAAAACAATTTGAAAGTTTCAGATTTTCAAGTAGCGACTAAATTGTCCATTTTTAAATAAAATTGAAGATATATAACTAAAATTATATGTATATCATTAAAAAAATATATTCGCCTACTTCTTATTATAAGATACATTTTAATTTTTAAAAGTGATATTGACCAAAAATTGTTTTTTTAACATATTTTTCATGAAAAAAAAACCTTTTTTTAAAGTTGATTTACGCCGTTTCTCGCAAAGTGGGTAGACAAAAGGAAATTTATATCAAGACATTGTTTTGCCTTATTCTCAGAACGAAGAAACAAAAATACTTCATTCACCTTTTGACATCGAACCCACAACTGTCGCGTTTTTTGTTTCTTAAATAAAATTCTCATAAACTTATATATATAATACATACAATACAATAAAAGGTCTCATTTAAACCTAATTTCATACAATAGCTAAGGTAGTCGTGGTGGTATTATGGTCATCCCTAACATGCAATTCCTGATGTAGACCAGCCTCTTTAAGAATCCTCATCCTGGGTCCAAGGGGTACTCCGAGAGCTCTCAGTTTGTCTTCTCCGACGTATGGCAGTTCTGCAGCACCAACTTTTTCTTTTTCTAGGAGTGCCGCGTATTTCTGTATAGAAAAATGAAATATATTCAAACAATATAGCTTTTACAATATTTATTTTTATTTTCTTACAGTGGAGTGGGTAGAATCCCCATTCTAGTGTTAAGACTCTACGCTGTCCATTTTTCGTCCATTTTAGAATTATTACGTGTTAGATGACTATGTACGCCCAACTACGTCCAACGTACCACAGAAATAAAGTAAATATAATTGTGGATATGATTCATACTTGAGAAAATGAACTATTTAATATTTTAGTTCCTTCGGTCTGGCAATGAATGAAAGCGCAGCGTTGATGTTATCCATTCAATACTTAGTGTCTTCAGAATTTGATGGAAAATGGAGAGGCTCTCTCTGCCTACCCTGCTTCATGAGGGATGCAGATACAGTGTGAAGCTAAAAAAAGACAGCTAAAGCTATTTCTTTTTAGGGTTTCGTAATCATAAAAATGTATCTTTATAATTGTGTCATGTTCGTCTGTCCGTCAAGCTGTCTGTTCATTGAGAAAATGGTTTCATAAAAAGTAAGAGACTAAAGTCAACAGAAACTTAAACTTAAAAATAACATACCTCATAACCCAATTTCTTCAAGAATAGTCTCATGAGCGGTGGTTCGTCTCCAAAGAACTTGGTGAGTCTCTTCACTCTGTCAGGGTTACTGAAGGAGTAGGGGTCGAGGTGTCGCTGGTGACCCGACCTTATGTATTGTTGTGATCTGAAAATATTTAATTAGATACATATTAATACTCAAGTTTTTTATTTTATTAACTGCTGTTGAAAAAGACGCATGAAATCATCAAGATCAGTATCAATCACTTTTAAGCTCCTATACCAGACATGTAGGTATTTTCTGTTTTTCCTCTTATTATTATAAGACAAAAGCTAACTACTAAAACTTTTACATATTATTTAATATTTATTTTCTGAATTCAATTATTTATTTATCTACATTACCTGTACATGTGTCTTAGAGCAGCTAGCTCAGCTCGTATGGCGTCCATCTCCTGCATGACCAGGTGGTGCGTCCTCATCTCGCTGGAGAGGTGCGCCACCGACCGCGCCAGCGTCACCACGTGCGCCTCGAGACGTTGGAAACGCTTATTCACACCCTAAGTATGAGAACAAATAGTTATAAGTGATTTTTTTTACGCGGTATCCTGCACGGAGTATGGTAGGCCTAGTGTTAAAACACTCCGTTCCCCAATTTCTGATCAATTCTGGAGGTATTGCGTGTTGAGTGGCCGAGCTCAACGCCGCACTTTGCGTTAACTCCAGAGCGAAGAAATAATAATAAGAATGCAGTAGAATTTGAACTTTCATTCCTTTTTAAGACATTGAAACATTTGGAGTACTAAGTTATCCACTTTGATTTGAATAAGGTAAAACTTTTATATTCTTTTTAAAATTTATTTGTAGTAAATATAAATTGTCAGTATAATAAATTTTATAATATTTTAGTTTATAAGATTCTTTCTGTATATGTTATATACCTTCAGCGTTATCATGTATAAATACAGAATATTTGAATAAATTTAAATTTTATCATATAAACTGAGCTTAAAATTATTTGAAGATTTCATTAAAATTCTGATACCGGGACTTCAATCCGCGACCTGATTGATTATACAATCTTGGTATCATTACTTGATATGCTTAAAAATTTTGAAGCTTTATTACAAAAATATAGGGGAATCATAAACGGAACTATGTGATAATTGGTGCACAATAGAGTAATGGAATTCATCAGGGGAAAATAGAGGTGGTTCTATTATTATCTATCTTATGTAATTAATTCAACGCCGCGGCTTGCAACGTTACCAAAGCGAGGAAATGAAAATATTTAATATTTAATTTCCTCGAGTGGGAATTGTACCCACAACCAATCGCGTTTACAGTTGTACAGTATGGCACGGCACGCCTCTGCACCACGACTGGTCATAAAAATATATGGAAATATAATTATACTTTATGATGTTTTTGGTTTCTTGATGATTCTCATTAAACAAGCGCGGCGTTAAGTTCTGTAAAAACGACAGGGTCTCAGCGTCGCATAAATAGTATAAAAGAAATTTAAAAAATGTACTTAAATACCTTTAAGTCATGTTTCTTTCTATGTTCATTGGAACTACGTCGCTTGTCGCGAGGACGACTGCTCACGGAGCTGGACGGTAGCGACGACATACTGCCGTAGCGCCGTTTGGATGATAACCTGGAAGAACAATGGATAGATAGTCCAAATATTTATATTTGTGTATACTTTGCTATGGGAATTATTTTGGTGTTAGAACCAGCGGATACTGTTGTCGTAGGTATTGAAATTCCATATAAATATTGAAATGATTACAGGAAGCCCTATGTGTAGTATAAAAAAAATTACATAAGAAAATTTTGTAATTGTAACCAATCTGTTTTAACTTTTTTTTATATTTCTAAAGCACTTAAGAATTCTTTTAATTTTTCTAACCTTTCGTTATAGTGGTTAGTCGAATCGATTTAAAAGATAATATGTATGATCATACTCTACTCATTATACTCGTATAGTTTCGAATTCAAATTCTAATCTTTGAATTAGAAATGAAAAATGTCAACACAGCAAATCATGTAAAAAAAGTAGTCTATCTAATAGGAGGGATATTTTTTCCACTATCACACAAAAACTACTAAACAAAAGCGGACGAAGCCGCGTGTGAATCGATAGTAAGCTATAAACATAATTCCCCAACTGACCTAGGATCCCAGGTGGGGGCCCTAGCGCCCGGTTTCCTCACGCCCAGCAGCTGCAGCACTTCGGCATACATAGTCTCCAGCCCCCGGAGTTGCCTACGTATGGCGCGCGCGTCGTTAGACGCGTCGCTGTCGCTGCGGCCCTCTAACAGGGAAGACAGGTCGAGGCTGCGGGTTGTTGTCGAGGTCATGTCGGTGTCGAGAGCTAGGACTGGAAGTGTAATACATATTTTGTAAGTTAAGTTAAGTAAAATATTTACAGGTCATTTTTTGACTTCACGCTGTCCGTTTCGGCATATAAAAGGATGGAGGATAGAGGCTAAGGCAAACTAGTGTTAACACACATTTCTTCAGGAACTATCAAACTTTAGAGATATTCTTTGCTGAGTCGAGGACGTTAACTTAACGTTGCAGTTTGTCTTCGTACTAGAACGAAAATATGAAAATAGCTCATAGCGTCACGTGAGAATCAAACTCACAACTGGGGCGCATACAGACTAACGCGGTGCCAGTGTTTACTACATATATATGAATAGATATATAGGGTAAAAATAACGAAGTTGTTCGTCACTACTATTGAATTAGATGACCTTTTAAATTATAGTCATTGTTTTTACTTACTACTAACTTGCTCTTGCCGACTCTTTAATTTGATTTTATATTTAATTGTTTAATATTTATATGATGGAAATGCTAATTTGTATATCAATACACACAAGAATAATAGAAGGATTAAATAAAATAATTATAATGTGCAAAAGACAACAACTCACGATGTTTTTTGTAATGGTGATCGCGTTTTGAAGAGTGTTTCTTATGTGAGTGCCAGCGAGGGGACTCGCGCCCACGACGCCTCTCATCTGGATATTCTGATGATCTGCCTGGAAGACTGTAACCAACGTGTGGGGATTAATATCTAATAAATAAAATACATAGAATCAGTCAGAATTTTAATAGAAAATTATAATATTCATTGGCAAATAGATATAATAGCCAACACAAAAATATACTTTAATTTGAACTAGTAGGTCCTGAGATCATAGCATATAAGTGTAGATGACCAACCTGTTTCTCTTATGCAGGTCTGAAGACGGTGACTGTGGTGGCAGTGGAGGTGTCATGGATCCGTCTGAGCTCTCAGAACTATCCAGACGCATGCTAGATAACTTTGGTTCTAGTATTTGCCGTAATTCACATTCCACTAGGTCCGCCCATTCGTTTTCTACAGCTGAAAATGATGTCAAACAAATATGTATATATAATATTGATAAATAAAAATTTTATATTTAACCATGAGGAGGAAATGCACAATATCTCTTTTTAGCTTTACGCTTTATCCTTAGCGGGGTAGCAAGAGAGAATGGGGCGGAGAACAATATTATTATAGTTTACTATAATCTTTCTATTGTAATTAATACTTAAATATTAGTAATTCTATCAAATTAATAATAAATTCATCGTCTTGTAAGTCTTGAAGTAATATGTAAAAGTAAATTAAGTCTTACGAGGCCCAGGGTTCTGTTGGCTGGTTCCCGGTTGAGGCTGAACTCTAGACCCTACAGCATCTGAGTCAGCTGAGGTATCATGTAAACTTGCATCTGGTCTCCGCCCGCTGGAATATGCTACACTACCCCTTCCTGAATCCACATTTGACGACTGACCACCATTTTTGTCATAATCTGAAAAGTTATATTTATCTAAGCATCCGGCCAAGAAGATTTATTTATAAGGCGAGGAATATTGAAGAATTTTAACAATTTATTTTTAAATTGTGTCATCAGCATAAATATATAACAAAAGAATAAAAATCATTTATAATATACTTTTTTTTGTACCTGAACTAGCGCCAGATCCACTAGCTTTTTTTCCACTCGCTTTTAAATCTTCTATTCTATTTGGTGTTTGTCTCGACGAAGATGGCTGCGGGTTGTAAGCTTCAGCTTTAGCGCTTGAATTATATACACTATCCACGGACTTTTGGCTTACAATATCATCGTTCCTTTCTAATACTTCACCGCTAGACGTTGATGGTTCTTGCCTTTTCCCTATAGAGTCAGGAGTTCTTCTCGATTCTTTATGGCTATCTGGTGTTCGTCTGTACATTTCATGACGATCATGCCTTTGAGAATCAACTGACCTACCACTTGTTCGAGTTCTGTCTTCGAAACTTGATCTTCCTTGAGCTGCTAGTCTTACTCTAAAGCCTCCATCGTCAGATTCTTCTCTTCGTTCTTCGTTTCTTGGACTTTCATTTGGTATGCTGTCTAATAGGTTACCATGAGAATTTCTTCGGGATCGGTCGTGTATTTGAGGAGTTGTGACTTCTTGTCTATGTTGCGGTTCATCTAATAGATGTGGATGTGATGCTGCTCTCCTCCCCTCAACTAAGCCTCGCTGTCGTATTATCTCTCTTTCTAATTGCTGAGGGCTTCGAAGATCTAGCCTTGAGTGGGAGTTGTTGTCGAACTGTAATAGTTAATAATTTAAATATTAGTAATATTGTTTTATTTCAAGTTTTTTTTAGATCGTTCTCATTATACTTGATTCTTTAATAGCCATTGAGTTCATATAAGGCAGTCTTCAACAATCATTGGTCACGATATACGCACATAAAACGTTTTTGGATTTTTATGGATACTAAAATAAAATTCAGATATGATTCGTCTGAGAACTAAACGTGATAATGTATTCACACAATATAATATTCGGTAAAAAAAAAAAGAAAAGTGTTTTAAATGAAACTATTTTAACCAGATTAATCGCGTATATTTTGTATTTTTATACATTTTTGGAAACCCGACGTTTCGAACACTTTGCAGTAGTCCGTGGTCACGGGTAGACTGAGGTGGCATTCGTCTGTCAGTTGACATAATTATTATATCAAACTATCTTATGTTACTACCTTTGGCATAATTAATACACTATATTTATTATATAATATTCGAGTCATATAAATTTAACACACGACTTAAACACATTATTACATGAGATAAATAAAAAAAAATCATTTCCTGTACAGATTTTTAGAAATGCGAGGCCGTCGTGGCACAGCGGCACGCTTAGTCAGACGGCTTTACAGTCGTCAACGCGGCGATTGTGAGTTCGATTCCAAATCGGGGAAATGAAATATTATATCCTGGTTGTGGTAACAAGATAAAGTGCACCATAGCTCAACGTGCAGTATCTCGAAAATTGGGCGGTGTGTGGGGAATGGAGAGTCTTAACACTAAATTCTCTTCACCTACCCTGCTAAACGCGGGATATCGTGTGAAGCTAAAATCAAGAATAGTCCAATAAATTCATACAGACAATAACGAAGTAAAACTTATACACAGCGATATCTCATAGTAAAGTACTTGTTATTTTAATTGTACTCCGTGGGAAAGTCTAATTGTTGAGAAGTCATTGTGCTTTGTTGAACTGAGAAACGGTCGTAAGAAAGGCGAGAATTATTGCTGTAATTTTTTGATACTGCCCCAAGAGTTTTAGATCGTAAAGTTTTGCAATTAAGATGACTGTACTAATTTATCAAGGATCTGGTCTTTCAATCAAATTCAAATTCAAATAATTTTATTTAAAATAAGAAGTTACATACTGAGGCCGGTCGTGGCGCAGCGGCACGAGGTGTGACTGCAAAACCGACTGGTTGTGGGTTCGATCCCCACTCGAGGAGATGAAATATTTACTTAAATTTATATTTCCATTTCTTCGCTCTGGTGTCGAGGTTAAGCGCGGCGTTGAGTTCTGCCACTCAACACGCAATGCCTCCAGAATTCGGCAGAAAGTGGGGAACGGAGTGTCTTAACACTAGGTTCCCTCTGCCTACCCTG